>DVQM01000444.1:0-17557 GCA_018231645.1 Heliconius ricini
GACTCAATTGAAAATCGCGCCAAGAAGCTCATTGGCGACACAGCGATTGTTGAGGCAAAGTTGCAAAGCCTTGAACATCGTCGAAAAGTAGCCTGCCTGTCGATATTTTGCAGGATACATTTCGGAGAGTGTGCAGCAGCGCTGCATTACTTAGTACCCTCTTCTCCTAGTAGGCAGGGATTTCACCCAAGGCCATTTTCAAGGCAAGAGTGAATATGCATTGTCTAGATAAGCATGCTCCACCATCGTTCGCATCGTCACTTACCATCGGTGAGATAGCGGACAAATGAATGCATATCTACAATAAAAAAACAATTGACATTATTTGTAGGTAAATTTACATATGGGCGCATTTAAGATGTAAGCTGATGTACATACATATACATACATATTGAGTGCGTTGCATTATAAAATAACAATAGTTTTAAAAATATAAGCGAAACAATGCAATGTAGAACTGCTTGACACCACTACATTCTCTCTGTGTGAATAAAAAGAAATCACTAATAAAATGATTAAGATATCAAAAGGTAAATAGATTCCCAACTTTCAAATACTATTTTGTCTACACATTCGTATAAAAAAAATAATTAAGAGATCGATAATTCAAACAAAATAACCGGAAACTATACAGTTCACAGAGATGTGGAATGCGATGAATATATGTAAATGATGGAGTTTTCTCGCCATTGTGCTTACGGGGAGATTTATAGCGTTTTAATATATAGTTACTGCTCTGAGGCTATACGCTATGTTTCTCATCCAATTATACTTAAACAATACGTTACTGTTATTATACCACTGAAGCTTTTTTTCAAAAAATATTTTCTTTTTGTTACGTAATTAGTGTTGAAACTTGCGTTTATACTCGAGGGTCACTGATTCAAATCCTCTAACGGGAAACAAATAATAATGTTTACACAAATAGATATACATGAATATATATTTTTTATGGCTATGTTAATATTGATATCGTGTTCCTTCCCATGAAAATTAAATTATTTATAAATTGACAGTACAAAGAAGTTAACAAAAACAGAGAAAAAACTAAAGACGATAATTTATTAACATTGAGAGATAATAAATAAAAGTATTATATATTAAAAATTAGAAAAAAAAATCAATAATTCCCACACACTCCCTACAAAGTAAACAAAGTAAGCAAACTAGACCAGCCATGAAAACGGTATCGCCTTTGTAATTCTCCATAGCAGCTGACTATCACACGCGTTACTGTGCTCCAATACAAGTAAAAAACCCCGCGACCTGCATTGAAGACGTACGAGCTACTAGCGTATGTAAACAATAGTAAAAGCCATGAGTAAATTTGTTTATTACACACTAAATCGTAACTGTTTTTTATTGACTATGTCCTAGAAACATAACGTTTATATATTTTAATAGGCTGAGTTTATGATATATTTTTTATTTTAGCAGGCTCAAAATGTGTGAATATCTATCTAGCTAATAAATAGTGAATATTTTTAACGCGACTTTGAGCTGAACATATATTTCTCTCTGCCGAATTTGGGCAGAGAGTGGAGAAACGAGTGACTTAACACTGTCTTTTCTTTTCTTACGTTGTTATATGCGGAAGGCGTAAGCAATAATCATAAGTGCAAGAAATAATATATACTTATGTAACATTTAATTGAAGTATTTGTTACAAAAATTTTAACACTCAATAGTGCTTTTACACAAATGAAAAAAGGCAAGCGTATCGAATTGGACTTTGAAATATATTCATAGGCAGATTGATGGTCAATCCATAGAGCCAATTTCACGTCAGCGATGTAACGGGAACCGATGAAGGTTACGCTTATACAAATCGTGTTTGCACGCACGTCTTTTCATCTAAATCACAGCACGAGAGTAATAAAATTCAAAATTCGGACAATTGCTGTAGAATTTCCACTTAACATAATTATATGGGAGACGGCTGTTTGCCTTGGAAGTTGATAGGTCTACTTTTTTTGCGTAGAAATCATATAACTTGGGTTATGTTATCAATTTTAGGTGGGAACATATATAGCATTAATTTTTATTGTTATTAAAAAAATATACTTAAGTAAAAAAAAATCCTTTTAATATATTTCTCTATTGTAAATAAATACACTATCAATGTATGGATGTAAGAAAAAACAAAAAAGCCTTCAAAACGAATTAAACTTAGGAAATCGTGTGCACCAAATAAGCTTAAAACTAACGCTATAATCCACTTTAATAGTAAATTGAAATAGAAAGTTATTTTTTGTTTTACATTAGATTGTTGGCAAAATATATTAACCAATAATGGTCTGTAGAATGCGTATTGTGGCAGGTGACGACTAGCGTGACAACAAAAAAAAGGTCAAAAGGGGGAAAGTTAACTGGGTATTTCTACGTAGGTGTTTTGGAAAGATCAATTATTGTGAGTAATGCCTTTTCACTCGTGACTATTGATTTACTTTTATGGTTGGATAATTATGGTAATGAATATAAACAGAATCATGAACCTTAACCTTCAGCGAACACGAGCACGGTTTTCACTTTCAACAAAAGGTAAACAAAAGTTCTTTGGCATGCAATTGTAGACATTTAGATTTAAATATATAACTTGAATCTATTAACGCACAATGCACAATTTTGATAGAATTAATTATGACTTTAAAAGGTATAAAATCTTAGTTTTATATGAAAATATGTCATATTAATGATTTATACGTTAAACATATCTAGTGTGTAAAAATGTTGTATACAAGTAATAATACGATATATGGAAAATTTAAAATTGAATGATTTTACACGATTATATATAAAAAAATAACAATTCCTCAGCCTAACTTGCACAGCAACCAAAATATGCAAATAATAAATTAGAAACTGATGTATCTCGATTTATTCAATATATATTACGAAACTATGAAAGGAATGAAAACACTAATATAAAACGAATCTTACCAGTAATATTGCCCGCAGTCATCTCCGTGATGAGCCCTTCCAGGTCTGGAGATATGAGGCGCTCTTCGTCCTCTCCATGCGTGTAGTCCAGCGCGTGGTAAACCACGATAGCCAAATTTACTACCAACTGAAAAGAAAGAATAAATATTTACTAATAAATAATTTTTCATTATTCATAACTCAATATTTTATTGCCTATGAAATAAGAGAGATTTAATTTTTTTCAACATGGTGTTCTTACTATAGCACTTTTTTATGTATTTTTCATTTTAATGTATTTTTTATTGACTCTTATTATTATTTTCTTTTTTCACTTATATGTATAAAATAAATAATAAACATGATATATTATGCTTTATAGTTTCGTTAAGTCTAAGCTATGACCCACCCCACAACGTAGCACCCAGTTGAACAAAGTTATACATATAGAAAATATACACTTTTCTTACCCTTCATAAAAGTGGTAGAAAAACGAATTTAAAAAATATTTCGGTATAAGATAACATATGTATGTATAATCCTAATTCTAGCAGCTATAAGCCAACCTGAGCGTGACATTATTGCATTTTTTCTTGCTAAACTTGCACTCACCTAGCGTGACTATCATCAGAAGCGGTATACAGAACGTTTGGTGCTCGGCTATTGTTAATGTACCTATTTCTCAACTAATTTACCACAGCTTATAATGGAGCGTGCTTGAAAATTTCCTGTTTTACATATTTTATCTTCTTCTAACATGCTTGACGTACTTGGGCGTTTGTAATAGCGACGATTGAGCCATTCCTGCATAACAGTCCAGCACACTTCATTAAACGGGAATGTGGAAACGAAATGCATATAACCATCTCGTGTTAACGTGGTTACCGCAGTCTTTTGTAGCTACTTGCCACTATTTTCTTTGAAATGTCTCGTAGTATGAAAGTTCAATTTTGAAAAAAGTTGAAAGTATACTACTGGTCTATTAAAGTAGACTACCCAATCTCCCCTTATATGATTTATAAAGTGTACTGTAAATATAAGACTAATATTAAGTAAATGTAGAGCTTATAGGATTAACTCCACGTGTCAAAAAACTAAGAGTTCCATCATGATAATAATAGATCACAATTTGCATCAGTGACAAAAATTAAGAATCAACAAGAGCAAAGGCATTAAATATTTAATTGAAAAAACGCAGCAGAAACATATTTCGATGCAAAATCAGCTGCTGCAACCACACGAGAGTAATGTTACGGTTGTAATAGACAATAACGGAGCGCATATCATTACCAACCTGCCAATACAAAAGCCGAAACATCGCCACGCCGTATCAAACGTATTGTATGCTAATCGCGTGCAATATGATGCTTTGTTGCGCAAGCGCACGAATCTTGGACCGTAACAACACCGTAAGATTTACGATGTAAGCCACACAATATGGAACCGTTGAAGGACGTTTGCCTTTAAATGGTATCTAATTGTTACAATTGGCTGAGGAAACTCTTTGTTTTAGAGTTTCGGTAATATTGCACTTTGGATAATTGCGACGTTAAAGGTCTTTTTTTTTCAATCTTAGCTCATCTCCTTTTTTATAGTGGGGAAGTCATACCTAGTAAAAATATCGTTGATTACTTTGCTTGATTGTCAATTTGGACAATTTGACAAAGCTTTTGTTGAAAAAATATAATGTGGTTCGCAAGTTATAAACTACAACGCTTGCACCTAGGGGCTGAAACTTCGCAACTGTTGCTAATAAAGTGAGCACTGCATACTGTACAGATTTGATAGTAAATTTAAAAAAAACAGTTTTAAACCGATGCGGCTTGATAACTGGCAAAAAAATAGAAAGGAAGAAAATCCTATATTGCCATATTTAGCATCAAAAATATATAAAAAAAAATATAAAATAATGAATACCCTGTGGATTGAAGTAAAAAGCTTTAACGGCATATCTAGCGGCGATCGATTACATTAAAATGTCACCGGCTAATACCCGCAAAAACAGGATCTTATTATGAAAATTATACGTGGTTATATTATTATATCACAATCTTTTATATAATAAATGAACGTTTTATGTAATTATGATATGACTTCAAAACTAAACACTCTGTAACATACTCAATTCTCAACTGTTAAAATGTTGTTTAAATTTTAGCTAAAGTTGAGAACTACTCGGAGTGATTTTGATTTCACTTCGTAAGTGTAACAAATTACCGAAAGATGTGTAAAATCACCTGATATATAGAAAATTACCTTACACGTATAAGTACGAGTCGCAGTTTGTAACTTCGCTTACATGGATTATAAAGCGTAATATTTTTCTTTCCGTCGGATTTTTGAGAATTCCTCTCTAATTCGTCCCCTACAATATCCCAAAGAAAAGAAACCTACATCAATTAAATAATTAGCGTTCTACGCCGCGTTGTTCAAGTTTTTATTGCGATGCCTGTCAGTTACTCAGTGACAGAAGATTTTTATATGTGCTGATATGTAAACTAGATATATGCGTATATTTTCTGAAACACTTGTTACACGAACGACTCCATGTATTGTGTTCACGTGTCAATCGGCAGTGTAGACCACGAATTCTCAATCTGATTCGCCTATTGTTACACCCATAAATGCTTGTTGCAACATTGTTACGGTATTTCTTTAATATTTTGCTTTTACAGCTAGAAAGCAAGAAATCTAAAAAAATATTAAAACAAGATATTGCTTTTCTTGAATTGTTCAGTTGTCACTAAACTGGAGAAATTAGTGTAGGATCACTCCATTTCCTATTCAAGCATTTTTGAGACACTGTGTTAAGAGTGCTATATTTTTTAACGAAATTACAAATAATAATAAAAATATGATAATGAAATTTAAATATAATAATAAATACGCTCTGTAGCAGTAGTTAACTTCTGATTTTGTTATACGTAACAAATAATCTCCATATTGAGGGCGAATACAGAAATATGCATAATTTAAAAAAAAATACGTAATGGCGTTACGTAAACAATATTCTTTGTATTAGGAATTATATAACACTCTGTCGATTGTAATTATAGGGAGTATTTAAATTTGAGGTTTTGATTGCGATTTTATCTTGTCATCTAATTTTTACTAATATGGCCGGTACTGCTGGTTTCAACATTTTTGCTATTTACAAAATCTTAGTGAGGTCGTCATGGCACATTGGAATATCGTCTGGATGTGCTGGTTGTGGGTTTGACTTTTATTCAAACTTTAGATCTGCTAGACATTGGATATTATATTGCTAGAAATAGCGTCAATTTAAAAAAAATGTAGTTTATACTCATGATCATAATTTTAATATTGCATTCAATTTTAAATATTTTATTCAATTATATTGAACTCGTCATGGCGCAGGGGCACAAGCGTGCTAATAAGCGTGACGGATGAACGTTCGATTACTACTCTGGGAAAACGTTATTAATTAATATTATCGAAAATACCATAATCTGTGTTACTTCTCTACGACACTATTTTTAACTAATATAAAAGAAGAGATAAAAATCAGTCTACTTAGACATCAACCCGGTTTATCAAAATACATATAATATTTAGCCATACAGCCTTATCAGTCCATATATCAATAGAAAGGTTTAATAAGGTTAGCCCCATATTCAATTGTGTTCTGATGACCCGCGATAACCTGCCAGCTAGTTAACCACGGGTCACTGTGTACATGGACGAAGACCTGAATCGCCCTAGACGGTCTAAGAGAAAGTTAAATCTATAAGATTTACAAATTCAGACATTTTCATTAGAAAGGAGCAGTCAGTGCATTTTAGTCAGTCAGTGGAGCAGTTTGGTAATGTTACTTAAAATAAGTTCGATTTTTGTTAGCGTGTATTGCACTGTAAATAAGGTGTTTTCTCAAACAGAACTATGATGGTGTGCGATTTTTTTTTCTTTTTTTAAGTATTATATGATGTGTTATATGATATTAAAAAAAACTCTTTCTCCGTTTACTGTAAAGAAGTGCAGTACGTTTATTTGTATCAATTCTATTATTATATTTCCTTCATTTTTGCTAAATTGACTGGTTGAAGTTGATGTTTTAGCTTCACCAGTGGCGAAGCTAGGCTATTTTCTGCCTGGTGCAAAATGATTTCAGATTTCAAAACATAGTAGTATATATAGTAGATATATAAATTTTTATTGCTTCAAAATTATATATAAGTTAAAATATTCGATTTTGTTAAAAATTATTGCAAAAAAAAACGGACATTACGCGCTTTTTGACTAGCAAAGTCTTTAATCACATTTTCAAAATCAATAGTATCGACTAGTAATAGTGACATTTTTCTAGTACACTTTCTTGATTCTTGATTGGAAAAAAAAATTGAAAAATTGATCGTACACTTTGATGCCCCTTTCCTTTTAATGCCCGGTGCGACTGCACCGCT
This sequence comes from Heliconius ricini, assembly GCA_018231645.1. Classification (NCBI taxonomy): domain Eukaryota; kingdom Metazoa; phylum Arthropoda; class Insecta; order Lepidoptera; family Nymphalidae; genus Heliconius; species Heliconius ricini. Next base: position 7,341 of record DVQM01000444.1, read on the forward strand.
CGCACCCCTCCCCCAGCTAGGCCACACATATATAACAGGGTAAGCAAAAGTTAAAGCCCGTGTCAAGATACTTTAACAAGATATTTCGTTCCTCCGTACTGTCTAATTTTGAGAAATTGCGTTTTGAGTGGCGAAACTTATCGTCACGCTTTGCCTTGATACTAGAGCAACGAAATAAAGGAATTCATTCCCTCAGCTGGAAACGGAACCCACAACCGTCACGATTAAAGTCCTTCAAAGATGCTGCGCTGTTACGCTACAAGAGCTTAAATAATAAAAAGCTTTGCTTTACGTCTTTATAAATAACTTAGTATTTTTCAATTATATGGTAATCTAATAATGACAATATATTTCACATTCGAACAAGAAAAACGTAAGTAGCGATTTAAGCTATTACGTATAACTTATTATTATTCTAAGGAAGGAAAGCGGGTGTTACAAGCCGATAAGAGCCAAGGTTGTTGACATTGAACTGTTACGTTGTTCTTTGAAAACATGAAACATAAAAACTTTTTCATCTTTAAATCGAATACCGATCAAGTTACGGATGACTGATAGTAAACTAGATAAGTTACTGAAATAAATAAGAAGGATTCAACTTTTTACATTAAAACTTTTATGTATTGCATCAAAAGCTTAATATATTTTTATGTGTTAAAAAAATACAAATAAACAAAATATTATAATTTAGAGCATCTCTATTTTAAGAAAGGCTGTGCCATGATTTTTAATACTTACAAATATAAACTACAGGTTTACTAATCTTAATATAACTACCTAGTTATATTAAATTAATAATAAAATCTTTCAATTTATATACTTATATAAATTGAAAGATTATATTATTAGAAAAATACTACCTTTTAGGTTTTTTAAGTCAATCAACAGCAAGTATCTATTCTAACACATTTTTATCAATGTTATTTCTTTGTGACGATCTTGAAAAGCTAGTTATAGAAGACGAATTGTGTTGTTATTCGAATATATTAAATTAATTTATATATTTTGTATCACACATCACTGTCACGTACTTACACTGTAGTTTGCCATATTACATAGCACGGCTCACAGCCAGCACTCAAAAAGTAACGCTTTTTAATTTAATTGGTCACCTCGAACTCAATTTAATGTTAGACTATTTATTTCATTGTCGGTATAAGCATCGTATAATATAGGTATTTTACAAAGACAATATTATAAAATATTGAAATTACGAATAAAAATAAACTGTGTCTGTTTTAAATTAACTCTATATGGGAAAGCCCAACGCCGCTCTTTATCTTGAGAGAATCAATCCACATCTAACATTTTAGACGCGCCAAATTAATAAAATTTATAAGTTATATCAATTATAAATACAGACATCCACTTTCAAAAAAATCATGAAAAAAAATGAAATTTTCAAATATACTTTTTAATGGACTTTTTAAGGCTATTACGTGTACTAGGACCATATTGAAAATTTATAAAATTACAAAGAAACAAGACTAAAAAGAGCCTGTTGGAAATCTTAATTTTTATTTTTACCTATTTTTTTGTTATACCTTAAAACATTTTATAATAATTTTCAATAACTATTATTTTTATCACATACTGTATACAAACAGATGTTCCAAAGCAATTTGATTGAATTACTCACATCAAGTCAATCAAAGGTTGTTATTGCGCTCCCATTGATTTCGTCATATTTAGGGTTGTCACATCTGTCTATAACATTTCCCACAAATATTTTCCGCAACTGACGGAACATAACGCCGTACAGTTAAAAAAAAAGAATTTGTCGACTTGATGGATATACTTGTTTTTGCAAAAAATATTGTAAACAACAACGATAAAATTAAATATACCTATTTCGAAAATCAAACAAATTTGAAAGCTCTCCTCCAAACGTTTTAAACTCTTAATTTCTAGTAATTTCTCAATATACTTTACACTCCAAAACTAAACAAGAGTTAAAAATGATAAGAATCCAATCAGGAAGTCAGTTTTACATCCAATAAATCCCAATATGTGTCCCTTTTCACGGATATCGTTTAACGAGCTTTTCGTAGCGTTTGTATTGCGCAAGCGGGCGCCATCTATCGGAAATAGAAAGCTATGTAAATAAAGTCCGAAAAGCTCGGCGCCGTCTGGCCCATTCGGTTTCCTCGTGCGAATTATATAGAAAATAATCAAATATCTGCCTCCATAGGCATATATATATATATATTCTGATTTTGTATAAACTTTGTTGTATTTGAGTTATTCGATCAATTAATGTATTAGAGATAGTGACTGATAGTTGCAATTCGGTCGTGAGTTCCATTTTGACATATTTGTGTTATTATCGGCATGTTAGATCTTTATAGACTAGTTTAAGTACTTATTGACTTTTCCTAAGTTTGGGACCGAATAGCCTCTCGTTAATTCTCTACAGGAATAATATTTCTTTAACAAGTAAAGCAGTACTAGTACATGGTTGTTGCATAAAAATAAAATAATAAAATAAATAAAAAATAGCACTACGCATAATTATAAGTTTGAACCCGTGACCACGGACTACTGCAGTGTTCGAAACGTCGTGTGTCCAAAAATGTATAAAATATAAAAATACAAAATACACGCGATTAATCCGGTCAAATAGTTTCATTTAAAATGTGTAAACTGTCGTCGGCATTTTAAATTTACAATTCAGGAAATGTTATGCATTCTTTTACAGGCAAAGCAGTTAAAATCACATTTTTACACAATTTTCTTACGACACGAGTATTTTTACGACTGCTAATAGGTAATATTTAAATAGCCCCTTAAATTTGAAGAAGCTTTAAGAAACTAACCAAAACAAATGTTAATTTCTGTTTCTTCTTAGTTTCCAAACGATAAAAAGACATATAGGTTTTCTCACTTCTAGTAAGTTCTTAGTGTTTTTATGACAGTCCTGGTATATATTTGGTTATAAAACATTCTTTTTACTGATACGTTCATTTAGAATCATTACCTATTATGTGGAATACTTACATATTTATATTTTTTTCAGCTTCTGCTTATCGTATCTCGCAACTAGCAAGGTAAGCAGAGGGAATCTAGCATTAAGTCAAAAGAATGACGGAATTCAACGCCGGACTTTGTCTTGTCAATAGAGCGAATAAATGAAAATATTAAATATTTCATCCCCCTGCATGAAAATCGAAACTGCACCCGTCCTCACCACGCATGTATCAGAAATGTACACGTTTTATCTCTTTATTTATTAATATGCATACAGGGTACTCTCTTTTCTACATTCCCTCAAAATTCAACACTGCGTTGAGTTACGAAACTCAAGCCGCACTTTGTCTTGTAAACATGAAGTAAAATTTCTACAACCATAATAGCGTCATATTTATACCTGCTTCCACGTTTATATCGCTGGGTAGTAAACCCATAACCTATACAAACATCCAACTAAGCACATTCGTAAGGCTTATATAGCATCCACTTTATATAATATTTACTCGTTAACCGTTTGACAGCTTACAAATTGGTAACAGCGACTGATTATATAGTACGCTCAATTAATTTTAAATTTTACTTTACCACGTACAACAAAATAGTGATAAATCATTCCATTCTCCACTTTCAAGAGTTTTATTTTCCTCCTTCATACTATAGCATAGAAAACTGAGAAAACCTATTCATCATTAAAACTCTGTTCCCGAATATCCGTCCTATTTCGAGGTATGGCGTGTTGGATGGCGGAGCTTAAGTCCGTACTTACCTTACCGCTAAGCAAAAATCTAAACATATTGAAATATAAACAAGTCTCAGTAGAGACTTGTGTAGACATGTAGATATCGAACCATCACAACAAAATCAGACACCTTTCAACTAGGGCACTATGACCTTAACAATCAGGTGTTGTCACTTGATAACTGAAACATGAAAATTCAAAACGCGTGAACAAATCCAAGGAAAATACACTCAAATCGAGTTGTTACATAAGGAATTATACACTCAAAAACACGCTGCAGTAGCACCAACTAATCACAATGGTATCGCAGACGTCTCGTACTTAGTATAATTTAATTTAACAGTGTCTTTTATTCAGCGTCACGTTGTATTCCGGCACAGGTAGGGTAGGCATATGGAGCTTAGTGTTAAGTTTCCCATTTCCCGCCGAACTCTGGAAGCATTGCGTGTTGAGTGGCGAAACCAATTCCTTGACACCAGAGCGAAAAAATGAAAATATTTTATATTTCGAATGGGCATCGAACCCACAACCCATAACATTTACAGTCTTACTTTGTGCCCCTGCGCCACGGATGACCTCGAACGTATTCAAGGAAAATGCACTCAAACCGAGTTGTTATATGACGAATTATGCACTCGGAAATACCCTTCAAGTAGTACCAATTAATCACAATGGTATCGCAGACGTTGTGGACTTTATTGTGTAACTCAATTCAGCGGAGCTTAGTTGAGCTTTTACGTTGAGCAAACAGGTACAATGGACACGGACGCCGTTTACAGAATGTAAACGGCGTCCGTGTCGTAAACGTTATTGTCGATTGGTTCACTGCAACGGAGTTAGCGGACTTACTGCAGTAAATTTATACTGTATTTGAGGATGTCGGGGTGCAGGGGCACAAGCATGCGACTGTAAACGCGGCGGTCGTGGTTTCAATTCTTACACGAAAGAAGGAACTAATTCATATTTTCATTTTTTTTTGCACTGGTAACGAAACAAAGCGCGGCGGTGAGTTTCGTCACTGAACACGAAATGCCTCAAAAATTCGATGGAAAATGAGGACCTGAGTGTCTAACACTAGTTACTCTGCTGTCAATGTGCAGGATACAGCGTTAACAAAGTGCCTTAACAAATTAACTCTAGGATTACTCTACCTACTAAGCTATGTGCGATGTAAGATATAACCTGAAGATAAAGATAAAAATAAATAATCGTAGCAAAACGTAGATTGTAATCAAAATATTTTTTTTGTCTGACTTTATCCGTCTCTCGCATGAGTGGAGAATTTAGAAAGAGGATTCTGCAAATGGGTCGCTACGGACACATCGTTCATTGGTTGCAACAATGACGTAATTGAAGTTTTTGAAATATTGTAGGAGAAAATAATGAAAATTTGTATATTTTCGCATAAATTGATACATTTACCTTGGTTAAACAATGATAATTTTCACCGAAGGAGCAACAAGTTAGAAATGTTTTTTTTTTTAATATATGAAAAACACTTAAAAATAAATATAAAAAAGAAATGTCTTTAATAATATAAACCATAACACGGTATACATCATGAACCTGAAGGAAAGCTATTCTTTTGTTAAGTACAAAAGAATAGATTCAAAGAAAATAATGAGACGGTTACAAGTCAAACCCGATTTGGATTTGCTAAGTATTTTTCATAATAAAATCTAAAAACCTTTTTAATTTTCTAAAAAAGCAGTGTCACGTTCTATAAAGCATAGTATGTATTTAGGGATAAACTTGAACTTGAACAGCGGAACTTAACGCCGCACTCTTCCTTTCCAGAACGGAGACAATGAAACAAGTGAAGACAGGATTAATGAAAATAATTCATTTCTCCGAATGGGGAACACACAATCATCGCATTTACAGTCGTCAGACTCCTAATTTTCTCTTCTCGAATGTGGATATCTATATAAGATAATCTTTATGTATTAATCAAGTTTGGCGCAGTAGCTGCGTGTTTACAGCTGCTATCTGATAAATTAGAGGTCGTTTCTTCTAACAAGGAATTAAAATTGATAAACTTAACTTGATATTTATCTGCAATTGTAATATCTTATATTAATAGAAAAATTTCTGGTTTATTTGCGTGAACTGGAATTCCACGATCCTTATATTTTATAACAAAAATATTTTATTAACAAGCAAAATAAATTGTACGTTAGCAAAAAAGATATAATTAGTAAAAATAATAATAGAATAAAAAACTGATTTTCCCCAAGAACATATCATTTAGCAACTTATCATTTCCTCCATAATTGTCATTTATAACAATTATATGTACGTAGGCTGAGATTACTGGAACTACTGTCATTAAACTATTAAAAAAATTGTCGAATAGATACGGGGCCGGGTCCGCTACGAGGGTCAATGTCGGCCGATTGAGATAAATTACAAATAGAATGAATCATATACAGAAATTAAAGAGGGCTCTTGTTTATGTACTATTCAATATGCTGATATTGTCTGTTTAGATATCATCGCACATCATATAGTATTCAATTTAATCTATATATACATTTAAATCACATCATGTCAAATTTATTTTTTTCATAAGACATGACACAAATGGTCATTAAAACAAAACAAGTTAATAGAAGACGGCTATATTTTCTCTTACTATTCAAATGTTTGAAAACAGACAAGACCTACAGTGGACAATTCAACAAAACTATTAAACTGAAATAGCAAAAGCGCTTGTTTCTATACAGCTCTATGGCTGTAAGGTATAAACGTCATTTACGAGACTTTAGAGTGACGTGTAATTGAATTCCGACATCTACAACATTTGAGAGGATGGCATGTGAAATGGATAGGGGTATTTAATGAGATATAACCACAATTCAAGACAGCGTTCGTGCATGTTATATGAAAAGAAGTAAATAAAACGGACGCTACTGTATTGTAGATAAAGTACATATAAACATTTGAACGTAGCGGGACTCGAGCCCCTGGAAACCGACCAGGCCAAATTAAAATGTCGGTTTCCAAGAGGGGCGGTTTCATGGGCCCGCTACGTTAAAATTTTTATACGTTTTCTAAAAAAGTATTTTTCTTTCCTATGTGTGGTGGATTAACACTTTAAAAATATTTAAAATAAAAAGAGTAACTTAACTACATTTACCAATAGTGGTTATATATCGATTTGGTTAGTTCCTGCTCTTCGTTTCCCAAAAACCTACTGATATCCCCTAATTTTTATACAAAATTCTTCACTGTGAGATTTGTATTTGTACTTATATTACAAACACTTATTATAATTAAATGCTAGAGGACTCTGAACAATGTTTTTTCTTTATTAAGACTAACGATCTACCTTTCATGACAACAGATAGTTACGTATTGACAATTCCGTTTAATTCCTTAGAAATTAACGAGTGAAACTCGGTGTTCAATTAGTGAATTAATCCGCAGACGTTTGTGGAATTGCTATCGCGAAAGGGCATTCTAATTAAAATTTGATTCGTGTGAGGAATGTGCTTCGTAATCAACTTTAGAATACAGAGGGGTCTATAAAAATATATATCTAATTTCATATCTTACAGATACAATATAGAGATAGATAATTAAGAAAAATATTATTAGTGGATGCACCGGTTTTTTGTAATTATTTTAAATAAAGCAGGAAAACAAACGTTTCATAGTAAAATTATTATTTAATAGTACAAGAACTATTAACTAAGCTTATATATTATTAATAAATATTTATATCAAAGATTATTTAGACGCTTATATCAATAAATAAACTCGAAATATCGTAAACACCTGTAGAAAAGGGACTGTAGCACGTATTAACAAAAACAATAAACCATTTCTCGGGAACTATGGCTCCCACGCTACATGACGCATTGTGCAACAATAGTTTGGCGAAAGGTGACTGTGGGACTCATCAGATCACTTAATTTCCTTGATTTTAGATAACATTACTTGAACGTGGAGTAAATATATATGAAATTAGAACAAACAAAGGAACAAAATTAATACTAAAAGATATTAAACGTAAATTTCATTCAATTTTCTATGAATTGAAATACGCCAAATAAAATATAATCTTCTCATAATTGGTTCTTATTACATTATTTGTATTTTTTGCTTCACACTGTATCCCCCATATGATAGGGTAGGCAGAGGGAATCACAAAGCATTAAGCCACTTCCATTTCCCAATTTCCATCGAATATGTCTGTTAACTGGCGAAACTCTACACCGCATTTTGCCTCGTTACTAGAGCGAGGATATGAAAATAGTCAATGTTTCATTTATCCGATGGGAATCGAACCCACAACCGTCGCGTTTACAGCCGAAAGCTTGTGCCCCTGCGCCTCATAGATGGTTATGCAGATCAATTTGTCAACCTAATATAAATAGATAGGAAATAAAGAGCTCTTATCTTATTACTCTTATCTTATTACTTGAAATTGACTAAATTACAAGCTATTGTTTCAATTATCTGCCACACAATTTATCTAACATATTATCCAGACAATTGTTTCTCACATTCATGAATGAATCTTCAAGTGTGAGATTTTTTACACAAATAACTATGGTTTTTACTTCATAACTTTATATCATAAAAATAGTTAGGAAAAATATCTTTGTAACAACGTCTATTCTCGGTAAGAGCCGCATTCCGACGGCAGCATCTTTGAGTTAGCCTGTAAAAGCTTTTTATACGTTATAATAAACGTTGGCCAGATATTTACAACGACAATAATAGCAAAATTTAAGTGTAATCGTTAAAAAGATGCAATTAACCATTCACTTTCTCGAAATATATTAGAAACCTTGACTTGACATTTGAAATTAATTCGAAAACAATAAAATAATGTTTGAAATTTGCATCTTAATAACTCTAGGATACTAAAAATAATTTGAAGATTTCACAAGATGTATCGTATCCATCACAAAGATTGGGACAGTTATGCAAACAACAGTTTTACCGTCGGTTACGCAAGGAGTCGTTTTCCACGCACGCTAGAAAGCTCCTTAAGAAAGTGATATAATAAATAGATTTATAAGGAAATTGAATTAACCATATTGTTAGAGTACGGTCGTAATAGTTAAATTTTATGAACACCGCACCTCGACCGCGGGTATCGATTACGTCTTAATAAGGAAAGTGGATACGAACTATGGGGAAGAATTTCGGTCTAGTGGCCAGACAAAGCGCGGTGTTGAATTCCTATCCTGTCTATTTCTAAATATTTTTATATAACATTTTAAAAAAATCAATAAAAAAATATATAAAATTATTACTAAAATTTAATATATTGATTTAAATGACGACGACAAAGCTCATGCAATTAGATATTATACATAATACATAAATAATCGATTTATATTCACTATTTATCAGTATTATAAGCGAAAGTTGACTGTCGCTTTCTAGTCCGAAACTTAGTGTGTGAAATATCGAACGGAACTGAACAAGTGTACCGTGGGCGGGACTCATAATTGGTATTCTCATACTTATTTTTCCTTTATTTTTATCTTTTAACATTAAATATTAGTTACTGTAACTTGATTCTTAAAGCTGTCGTGGGTCAGTGAGAAAGTTTCTGACTGAAAACGCGATGGTTTTATTTTTATAGAATAAGACCAAGTCAAAGGAGCGTATGGGTCACCCGATGGTAAGTGATCACCGTCGCCCACGACACGTGTAACACCAGAGGAGCTACAGGTGCGTTGCGGGCCGTTGAGGTGGAGATAGACGCGCTTTTTGAAGGTCTTGAAGTCATACAGACCTGGAAACACTACCGCAGTTAGGCCAAAGTTGCGTGGCGCGTGAAAGAAAGTTCCTACTTAACCGCACAGTAGTAGAGTGCCACGTATCTAGATAGTGTGGATGATACTTAAGTTTGTGACGTACTGGTGGTTCTGGGTTCGTACACTACTTTGGGCAACAATAACAATTTTCTTTACAACAAAATATTACATAAAAATACATTTATATGTAAAAAAATGTGATTAAACAAGCTAAATTAAAAGCATATTAAAACAATTTTAAATAACTATCAACTAACTACAATATCGCATGTCATAGAAATACGAGCTGCTTTATGGTAACCATATTCCATACCGTTTATAAAATTAATTTATATAATAATACAGCCACGCCCAGTATCAGTATATTGGGCCTTAATGTTTCGAGTGTGACTGCCAGAATCGCAATCATCTTTACAGCAAGGCCAAGTTGGCCTCGAAGAAACTGGGGGTCATCAACAGAGCGAGACAGTACTTCACGCCAGAACACCGTTTGGCCCTATGATGATCAAGCCTTCATTGGCTTTGCGTAGAGACGTCTCCTCGCTGTGTGTTCTCTATCGCATTTATCATGAGGAGTGTTCTGAAGAACTGTTTACCTGCCGCCGAATTTCCTAACTGCACAGTACGTCATAGGCTAAAATATCATCCACGCCACCTGGATACGTGGCAATCCACTACTGTGCGGTTTCGAAGGAATATATATATATATATATATATATATATATATA
>DVQM01000445.1:0-17552 GCA_018231645.1 Heliconius ricini
CCGTCCTCGCCGCACGACACCAGCCGCTGGCAGCCGCCCACGTACCACAGCCCCGTCACCTTGTTGCTAGGTATTTGATAAATCTCGATATTAATGATATTAGAGATTAATTTCATACGTATACAAATTGCCAATTGGCATTGCCAGCCCTTGTTGTCAACATTAGTGCGTGTATTTACAAGACCAATGACCCACTGATATCACAGCAGGACAACATGACGTATACAGCACACAGCATATCGAAAACGCGCAAAATTTATGCATATTTGTAACACTTATCAATTGAATATAGATGTTGTAATTTTTATAGTGGTTCCTTAGATACTAAAAGAAGATTCTAAGATTAGTTTCAAAAATGGATCTAATACTGTATTTGAGTGGCACTTTGTTATTAAATATAAGATATTTCGTTTGTTTTGGAGGTTTAAGTAAATATTTTAACTTATGTAATTCTTTAATTTGATTATAATTTTATATTTAAAAGAATTAAATAAATAAAAATGCTTACCTGTGGCCTTGTAATTCATAAGCTGTTCCTTTTTGTCCACCAATGTCCCATACAATAATAGTTTGGTCGAAAGATCCACTGAACAACAACTGAGGTAACGGCGCCCAATTCAGTACTCTTACGGAACTGAAAAAAGAAATTATAAACGTTATGATTTTAACTTAATCGGCATACAAAGCCACAATAAACTCTTCTAATTGATTTTTAAAAAAATATTTTTTATCTACTCATTGAAGCTATTTACTTTTATTTTATTTCCAAAAAATTAACCGCTATCGTTGGTAAATGACTGACGTATTTCAGAAATGTCAGATTGTTTGAAAAATTCCCCTTGAAGATATATTAATATTTGTATTAAAATTGCTTAGGTTATCCTGATTTTACGTTGGAGAGCGGCGTTGGGTACCGCTTCTCAATTTACAATGTTTTTAATTCTAAGGAACCAAAAATAATGAACAATATAGTCTGGTTATACTAAGTACTCTAAAAAGTCTGTAAAAAAAATAAAAATAGAATATATATTTAATAGTCTTGCTTACCCGGTATGTCCTTTTAATGTAGTGACTAAAGCCGCGCCGTTATTATCTAACTTCAGCATTGTTATCTGTCCGCTGTAATCACCTATGAAAGCATATTTCGATTGGGAATCGAATCTGTTTGTTAAAAATTTAGAAAATGTATTTGTATTGAAATTTTCTTACAAACATTGTTTATGCCTTTTTGTTACAACTATATGGAAAGAATAATATATCACAAATCTTCTATTCTTGGAAAAAAAAGTGGTTGTGAGTTTACGGGATATATTTTGTTTGTGAAAGTTAAATGAACATATAAAAACAAAATTGATACCTAAATATTTAGGTCTTAGGTCTTATATGTATTTGTCTATAATAATCATAATAAATATATATAATACATATATTAGCAGTGACTTCACTAAGGCTTCTTGCATTTTCTCAAATAAACATACTCGAAGCCATATTACTGCTACAATAGCAAATCATAAATAAACAATGTTATAATAATGATTTACTCCCTTATTTTTATTATAGTCAATAAAGGAAAATATATGAATATTCAAAGAAAAATTTAAAACTGCCCAACACCCGCTCTAAATTGCATATATTATAACAAAAGTTATATGTTATATGTAAAAAAAGGATACTGCAACGCAGTACACCACGCTTCAAAAGAATAGCCGCCAATCCTTCTTCCAGTCTCGCTGCAGTGATAAGAAAAGAGCTTGTCTCGGCTAACTGACAATACCCACTCACAGCTCAAAGAGAATACTACTGCTGTAACCCGCGCTGTATGCGCCAGGTACTCACGGGTCTAAAAGATTTATTTTTGTGAGTTTCAGGCTATATCGCGCATGTAGTAGGGTCGGGAACGCCACGCTTGGCATCAAAAGGAGAGCAAAGAAATGGAAATATTAAATATTTAATTTTCTCGAGTGGGATTTGAACCGACAAGCTGTCACATTCACAGTCACGCAATTGTAACCCTGTGCTACGACCTCTATTAGAATATAACAATTATAATAAATGAATCTAGAGATGCATATACGTTCCTATGAAATTATAATTTAAAGTCTATAAATAATATAAAATTTCATAAATCAATAAATTTAGCCGTATCTCGCATATAGCAGGTTTAAAAGAAAACCTACACAGTTCCTTCTCTGTATTTTGTAGAAATTTGCACATTGCGTGTTATGTAGTAGAACTCAAAGCAGTAGTAAAATGTAAGAACATTGCGTGTTATGTAGTAGAACTCAAAGCTATCGTCCTATCTTTATATGTTAGCCATTATATCATATCACCAGAGTGGGGAAATTCAATTAATTTAATTCCCTAAATTGGAAACTCACAACAGAGAAACTCAACAAAATCCATGTAATATTGTATATTATGAATAATAATTAGAAATAATAAATAGTAGCAGTAAAAATAAAGCCCAAAGTATCAACATGAACTACAAAATGACATACAATTTTTAAGCTGTAAAATTAATAATCTTAATATATTAACCTATAGGTAGTCTAAGATATGAGACAAGGCCACCATAGTAGCGCAGTGGGACAGCCTCTGACTGTAAATTCGATAGTTGTGGGTTTATTTTAATTTTAACACTGTTAGAAAAGGTGCGGCACGCAGTTCCACATTCTACACACAATGTCTTGAAGGCAACATAAAATAAATTGCTAAATAAAATATACAATCCAGGCATTATCAAACACATTAAGTGACCAAACATAATGCTGTAAAAAGTATATATTGTTAGCGTACTTGTGTAAAAGAAGTTGAAAAGTAGAAGAAGAATAAAAGAAGATTTGGGTGAAAAAGATGATAAAATCAGTGGAATTGTGACAAATGTATGATTGAACATGGATCATAGATGGTGGTTACTTTAGCAGTTACAAGGTAACTACAATGCAAAAACTAGTACCTAACTTTTCTTAAATTATAAAGTCAATTTTTTATACTGTTCTACTATTATCTCTCACTCTATTAGATTTATGATAAAATTAAATTTTTCACAAAAAAAATATTTACTATTCAGATTCAGAGGAAACAAATGACCTATTATGTATTATATATAACATTTAGACTTGAGACTAGGGTGTCAGGGTACATACATGCTACTGTAAGTTGCCCATTGCCCACTTTCTGCCGAATTTTGGAGGCATTGCTTGTTGAGTGGCAGAACTCAATGCTGTGCTTTGCCTCGACACCAGAGCAAAGAAATGGAAATATAAATTAAGTAAATATTTCATCTCCTCGAGTGGGGATCAAACCCACAACCAGTCGGTTTACCAGTCACATTTTGTGCCACTGCACCACAACTGGCCTCCTTTTATTTTTTGTATAAAAAAATAAAAAAATATACGAAAAAGAAAAATGTCATATTTATATTTTTGTATAAATTTTTATTAGTATTGTTAACTATTCATCAGAAAGCAGTCAACAGAAATATCTTAATTGAAACAATGTCTTAACACTGCCTGTAAATGCAACAGTTGGGGATTAGATATCCTCTCATTCTTAATATGTGGAGATTAATTCAACAAATCCAATCATTTATTTTAATTTCTACTCAGTTAAACCATAGTATGATATTGAGTACTACCACTCAACACTCAAAATTGGGTGGAAAATAAAGAACAGAGTATTTTAACACTAGGTTGTCTGCTTATTTGTTTGGTAGAGGCATATGAAGTAAAGCTAATAAAAGGTATTGAGAACTTACTGGATTTATCCTATTGCAATCAGGAGTGAGTGTAAATTCTGAAATAGTGCCATTTTCTTGCCCAATGAATAATTGACGTGTTTCAGGAGTATAGAACATTGATGTGCAACCAGATGGCATGTACTGGCAAATACTTGGCCAGTATTGACCTGAATCTCTTTTTAGCCATACTCTCACTGTCCTTAAAGTAATATAAGTACATTATATTAATAAAATAAATATGAGTGTAAGCAATTTATTAAAATTCTTTTTGTTATTATTGTAAAATTTGTAAAAACAAACAATTTTTTTATATTATTATTATGTATGTAAAGGCCGGTATACAATTTTAAATGATCACATTAGAATATTTAAAGACATATTTGATGGTCCAATAGCAGAATGTAAAGTCAGTAAAGTCTTACTTATCATCGCAAACACTAATAACTCCGTCTTCGCCAGGAATCACAACTGCTGCATTTACATCATCAGTACAACCTTCTAGTTTACTTAAAAGTGCTGGTTTTTTAGTTGTTGAAAATCTATCGTTAGGCGTTCTCGGTGCAGGTTTTATTTCAGCAGCCATATTTTGGATTTTAACAGCAAATAAACACTTATTCGTCACTTCTTGATGAGAACGAAAAAGAAAACGTCATAATAATTTTGACATTCCGGTTTATAGCCCACTTTTAGTGTTGTACTATGCGTAATTTATCGATACTTATTCCCGTATTATTATAAATAAAATTAAAATGATATTATTTTTATGAAGATAATTTTAAACGCTAATTTAAACCACAAAAAAAATTGTATAGTATCCTATTCCTATATTATAGCGAAAGATATATATTAGAGGACAAGTTTTTATGTAATATTTTATTTAATAGAAAAAGCGTTTTTTTTTAAATATACACCAGTTTAGATATTTTTCTTTTATACTGGGTAATATACATTATTTATGTTTTTGCATGATAAACATACTCGTTATTATTGAATACAATTTTATAAAATATCTTATTCTGTTGCAGGCCGTTGTCACATCCACAGAACACATACATGGTCACATCAGTAGAGTAGGTTGTGCCCTTTGGGAATATGTGTTCTGTGGACACAACCTGTGTCAAAAGTGAGAACTTCATTCATAAACGTCAACTTCACAAATATACATAACCACGAGGAATAAGCGTGATAAAATTTTGAACTTTTTGTAAGAAATTCAATTAATATTTTTTAAATAAATAAGTATTTAATTAAAGAGTTGTGTCCTGTGAAAAAATATAATTTATACAAACATGAAAGACAAGAAAATAAGTAAACAGCCGTCTGAGAGCGGTTCAGGTTAGTATAATTTTAAATATATTACTTAATGTTCTTAATAATTTTAAATATATTACTTAATGTTATTAATAATTTTTAATCTGATTAATCATTAATGTAGACTCTGAAGAAGAATTATCACCAGAAACCCACAAAAAGTCACTAGAAAAATTAAAAAAGATAGATCCAGACTTTTATAATTTTCTTGAAGAAAACGATGAAAATTTATTAAATTTTGAAACTGATTCCGATGATGATGCTTCTAATAAAGATGATAAGGATGACGACGATCAGCTGCATGTACCCGGACCAATCACTGGAGACAGTGATGAAAGTGATTTTGAGGTAAAAATTGCTATATTTATAAATATGTCTATAATATGATATAATTATCTATAAATTATGTCTACAATATAATACAATTATCTATAAATTATGTCTACAATATAACAAGTTTTTTTTAACATTTTTAAAATGTTTATTCACATTTAGGAAAGAAAAATATTTATTAAGAAAACATACAAAAATTAAAATTTTTATATTTTCTTAATAAGTATTGTTCTTTCCAAGAGAGAATACTATTTAAAAAAAAATTAAAAATAGTATTCTCTCTTGCCAAATTATAATTCTAAGTAATTCTCTTTAACTAGCAGATATTTGAAAAATCTTCCTATAGAAATACTAATAACATAAATAACTTATAAAAAGCATATAAGAACGAGGCCAGTCATGGCGCAGCGGCACAAAGTGTGACTGTAAAACTGACTGGTTGTGGGTTCAATCCCCACTCGAGGAGATGAAATATTTACATAAATTTATATTTCCATTCAACACGCAATGTCTCCAGAATCCATCAGAAAGTAGGGAACGGAGTGTCTTATCACTAGGTTGTCTGCCTACCCTGCTGTGTGCAGGATACAGCGTGAAGCTGATTTATTTATATAAGAATTTTGACATAGCTCTATAAAAATGTATGGCTTAATTTGTTTAGTTTATGGGCTGAGCTCTTGGATGGTTTTCAAGAGATATGGGTTCATATCCTGCTAAGTAATTTTTTTAATGTTTTCTTACTAGTATTTACTATTTGCTGTCACTGGGCTAAGGCAAGTGTGTGACTGTAAACATAACAGTCACACAGTTGTGGGTATGATTCCCACTTTTAATTTCTTTGCTCTGGTAATGAGGCAAAGCCTGGTTTTTAATTCTGCCTTATAACATGCAATACCTCAAGAATGGAACTGTATTGGAATGGAAATATATTACAGGATGAAACTGCTAAAGTCGTTCATGGAAAAATTACACTTAAAATGCTAGCTCAATGGCAATCAGAGCTACAAAGTGAAGATAAAATAAAATTAACAACATTAACTACTGTTATAAAAGTGTTTAATGCAGCCATGATAAGAGCCACTAGTGAAGATGGTGCATCAGTTGGAGAATTTAAAGTTGAAGGTAACCATTTTTTTAAATATTTGGCTCAAAGAAATTAACAATGTCACACTTTATCTGAATAGCAGAGTAGGAATAGAAAATTGTGCTAAAATTATCAAAATTTCTGTTTTTGTTTTCAATTTTTGAGACATTATGTATTGAGTAATGGCACTTAACTCTATGTTTTGTGTAGCAGGGCAAGGAAATGACAGTAATTGTAATATTCATTTCCTTAAATAGGATTTACCACACACCATCCAGCTATAACAGCCTAAAATTATATAATTGCTATCTTTTTTTTATTGTACATGTACTTTCAAAAGTTTAATTCCTTACATTCCAGGTTCATCTATTTTTAATGCTGTCATTCAAATGTGTGTCTTATATTTGCCGCCCGCTA
The DNA here is from genome assembly GCA_018231645.1 of Heliconius ricini. Lineage (NCBI taxonomy): Eukaryota > Metazoa > Arthropoda > Insecta > Lepidoptera > Nymphalidae > Heliconius > Heliconius ricini. Next base: position 6,885 of record DVQM01000445.1, read on the forward strand.
TAAAAAAATACTTAGGCATGGAACAATCTGGCAAAGACCCGCAAAAATGTAAACATTTTATAAAAATCAAAGGTCCTCTTGTAGCATATCTTAAAGATTTGTTGAAATTACTAAGTGGAATTAGTTCAGAAAACATTCTTACTGTACTTCTTAAACATTTACATCAAATGTCAGTTTATGTGGCGTGCTTTAATAGTATATCAAAAAGGGCACTAAAAAAATTAATCTCTCTTTGGAGTAACAGCGAAGAGACGGTCAGAGTTCTGGCATTTTTGTGTATTCTGAGAATAACAAGAAATCAGCAAACATCTCTTCTAGATTTAGTTTTGAAGGCCATGTATATGACTTTTGTTAAAAACTGCAAGTTTGTCAGTCCATCGACATGGCCAGGAATAAATTTTATGAGAAGATCCTTAGTGGAAATGTTTACATTGGACCTAAATGTATCATACCACCATGTATTCCTTTACATAAGACAACTTGCGATACACTTGAGAAATGCAATCGTCGTTCAGAAAGTTGAAAATAGACAAGCTGTATACAATTGGCAATATGTGAATTCTTTACATTTATGGGCTGATTTAATAGCAGCTTCATCTAATAAGCCTCAGTTGCAGCCATTACTATATCCTTTGGTAATGGTTATAACAAACACAATAAAACTAGTGCCCACACATCAATATTATCCTCTAAGATTCCATTGTGTGGAGATACTTATACATTTATCAAAGGAAACTGATACTTTCATACCAATACTACCATTTTTAGTTGAGGTTAGTATTTATCAATTAACAGAGATTGTTGCCATAAGAGAAATTTAAGAGTTAATTTATTAATAATAGGCAATTACTAGAAAATAATATTTGTTTTTTTTTTATTATAACCTGCTTACAAGCAGGCAGAGTAGACAGATAGAACATGAAAACCAAGTGTTAAGACACTCCATTCCTCATTAAGCTTTGAGTGGCGGAACTGAACTCTGCGCTTTGCCTCATTACCAGAACAGAATAAAAATTTGAAATGAAAATATTAATTATTTTATTCCTTAGTAGGAATCCATAACCGTCGCGTTTACGAATAAGTGATTTGACACTGGATTCTTCTAGCTATATGTACCATAATTTTTACGTAAAATTGCATAGGCAGAGAGACTTAGGCAGTTCTGTTTATAGTTCAAACTTAAATTTGTTGTTACTAACTTAAAATTATTTGTAAATTACAGGTATTAACATCGTATGATTTCAACAAAAAGAATAAAAAAGTGTCAATGAAGCCATTAGATTTTTCATGTATCCTCAGATTGGGTAAATCACAATTGATGGAGAATGGCTTCAAAGATTCTGTAATAGACAGAGTTTATGCGTTATTATTGGAGTACGCAGCAAATGAATCACATTCTATAGCTTTCCCAGATTTGTCTTTATTAGCAATAGTACAGGTTAGCATTTTAAAATATTTTTTCCTGGTGTTTTGCCAGAGTGATCAAATTGAGATAAAAGAAATAGGTAAAAGTTGTATTTCGCGCATGACACATTCTAAATGCCGAATTCTTACTTTGGATACTGCGCGTTATGTTGAAATAATTAGCACAAACGTAATATAACTTATAGCCTTTCTCCATAAATATACCATCCAACACAGAAAGTGTTTTTCAGTTCAAACCAATAGTTCCTGAGATAAGCAATTAGATTCAACCAAACGAGCTATAGCATTGGTATAGATTTATAATTTGGGTGGGTACTTATTAATACTGAGGAGATCACATAGCAGAGATTAAATTTCCAGAAACTGAGTTCAAAGTCTTGAATCTACATGTAAAAAGGAATATTTAATGTTTTCTACCATTTGAAACCCAGCCAATATTTCTTTTTTGAATGAATTTAGAAGAATTTTTAATAACTAATTATATTTAACAATTTACAGATAAAACAATTCTTGAAGTCATGTTCCGTTTCCAATTACACCAAAAGAATGCGTCAACTATTAGAAAAAATAGAAGAAAATTCTAAATTTATAGAAAAAGAAAGAGCCAAAATAAATTTTGCACTAAGCGACGACAAAATGGCAGCAGCATGGGAAGCAAGAATCAAAGCTAAGGCCACACCATTGCTTGCATTCTTTGAGAGCTGGAACAAAGTGAATAGAATACAGAAACGTAAGAAAATAACTAAGAATGATGAAATTGCTGGTGTAATGCCATTAATAAAGAGGCCTAAGATAGCTGAAACCGAAGAAAAAGTTAGTAAACCTGAAAGGAAGGGTCCATTAGTACTTTTCCCATCAGATGATGAAGATGAAGGTGGCAATTTTAAATTGGGGGAAGAAAGTGAAAAACCTGAATTAAAGAAAAGAGAATTAAAGAAGAAGCTGAAGAAGAAAGTTAATAAAAAAGAACAGAAGACTACAGTAAAAGAAGTTGATATTCCTGATACCGAGGATGTTGTACAGGATTTTAGTGTCAATGATTGGTAGAAAATAAACATTTATTTTTAATTACTTTTTTTTATTTTACATAACCTCAAATTGTTATTTTAGTATTTTTTAACTTATTTTAATATATTTTTCTTGTGGTTATTGAGGCCGAAATCAACGAATATCGTAACTGAACACGTAATATCACGAATAATTAGATGAGAACAAATAAAATGAAATGTGATATAACATTTATTGGATATAATAAAATAACATTTAAATGATTACAAAACTACAATCTAAATCACATAACCCCTTGTAGGAAATATGTCCATTGTACTTTTGGCTCGGGCGGCTCGTACGTCTCTATAGTTAAACAGCCAGTGGGCATCGTCGACTGTTTGTTTGGAGGTAAATCATTTAAATAAACCATCACTTTTAAATCCTAAAACAAATATCATATAAATATATTTTCTTTCCTAAGTGTGGAATACACTTTCAAAAATATTAACAATATCATACAAATAGTAAATATTTGAAGCCGGTATTTATCCTATTTTATCTTTAATATGGGATAGGCAATCCCTGGTAATAGACCACTTAGTTCTCTATTTTCATGTCAATGTATAAAAAAAAACCTAAATATGGAAACACTACATCATTGTAGTGTCTTCATAGTTACGTTGTTAATCTTAATAGAATTTACCTCGCGATCAAATCATTTTTCTTTTATTAATTTTTTTATTTAATGCTTTCATTGTAATTAAACCACAGTAAATTGAAAATATTACCTTTTTAGGTTTCAATGATTCATAAACAGTTTTTATATGAAATTCTTCGCGATCTATGTTTATTTTGAAAGTTCTAGTTTCTTCGAAAACATTTTTAAATTCAATAGTAATAGAACCACCAGCTTTAATTTCATACGGGCCTTGCGGTTTTGGCTCCATTCCTGTACCCTTGATACTGAAACTTTACAATAATTTTGTTTAAATAACCCTGGAAATAGGTACTTAATTGGACCCGCCAAACGACGGGGCAGCAAATTTATTTTCAATAATATTATTAGCTACACTATGAAAAAAAATATAAAAAAATTGAAATTGAGATAGATGTGGAACGACGAAATATAAAAAAGTAACAAATCCAGAGGTTTAGAATTTTTGTAGAAAATTTCCATACGACTTAAATGACATCCTCTGATTTTATTTATATTTGGATAATGTTTTTGTAATTATTTATTTTTTTATCAACTTTACGCTGTATCCCGCACACTGCAGGATAGACAGAGGAAACCTAGTGTTCAGGTACACCTCCAAAATTCGGCAGAAGGTGAGGACCTTCTGCCGAATTTTGGAGGCATTGCGTGTTGAGTCGCTGCGCTTGCCCTCGATACCAGAGCGAAGACAGGGAAATATAAATTTTAAGTAAATATTTCATCTCCTCGAGTGGGGATTGAACCCACAACCAGTCGGTTTGACAGTCACACCTTGTGACCCTGCGCCAAGACTGGCCTCAACTTGACTGGCTGTTTTTGTAGTTGATATTCCTATAATATTTCTTTTAAGTTCTTAAAGAATTTTAAAAATTGCCTCTATTAAGTATTTTCACGTTAATTTGTGGAGAGTAATGTCAATCGCTTTTATAGTAGCTAAATTTCAGAAAAATGCTAACATAAATTCTCCTGCAATAGGTGACATCAATGATACATTGCAGTACTGAACCCCGTACTCTGTTGGCTCAAACCAAGCTTGGAACTTTCCTTTCTCATACGGACCTAGTCCGTATTCCTTTTCCGTTATTATTGATGGATGGGATACCTTAAAAATGAGTTCAATATAGAGATTTTGCTTAGAATGTTTTTTGTCTATATAGAAATTGCCTAATAATAATATAATTATAATTAACATAATTATATTTAATATAATTTACAACAATTTTATAGCTTTTGTTCATATTAATATAATCATACATCTTATAGAATGAGATTAGGATTGTAAAGATTTTAATACTGAACAAATATCTTCTTTGCATGTAAATATAGGTATACAAGTCTATAAGCACAATATGTGAAGTGAAAATGTAATATTAACCATAGCTATAAAGTCCGTTCGCACGTCAGTTTTGTTTTGCACTCGCAACCGTAGTGGAATATTCGAACCCAGGGGAGTAGAAAACTCTAGATTTTTCACTTTAGCAGGAAGACATTTCAATATTACGCTATAAACGTAAGTGCCCACAAGGTCGTTGCTTATTTCTAATAACTCCTCAAACTCACCCACCACGAGAGGAGAGTATACCATTACGAGTGTTGCCTAAAAAATAAAAGTGGAAGTTATAGTTAGTTGTATAGGTAAAGTTTTTTTTTTTTAATTTAAAATTCAATGTACAACATTTTTTAAATAGCAATAAAACAAATGTTGTTGTTTAAAAGTTGGTGCTATCATGCCAATAAGCATTTAAGTATATTCAAAAATATAGTATCTTTCCTATTTATCTTCTCACTTTATAGCACAGAGGATGAGAGGATCATAATAATACGGAGTTTGATCCCATGGGAATGGTATTATTTACATTTGTGTTAATACTCATATTTTTTTTTATGTGTACATTTTTTCGCTCTAATTAACTAAAGCAAGACGTTGAATTACACCATTCAACGCGCAATTTCTAAAACCCTGGCGGAAAGCTATGAATAGTAAAACAACTCAATCCTCTAGTTTACATCTATTTTAAGATTTTACAAGATGATGAATCCATAGAGGCTTATATAATCTAGTCTTGTGAAAATGGTGTTCTCACTAGATAATGTACCTACAGCAAGAAATTCTGCATTGTAAGCAATTTCCAAGAGCGTGATTTGAATGGATAAATAAAGGGTAAAAAAAAGTTATTTTAATCAATTTAATAATATATAAATTTACCTCAGAGTTTCTACTAATTTTCAAGACATTAGGGATTTCTAATTTATCACATTTTATATAAAACTCTGCATCGAAGCCGAGAGGATTCTTAATAATGAGCTCCTTTTGAACCGATTCACGTGCTCGAGAAGTAAATATAAGTGTGTCCACTATTTGACTCGCCGTCACAATTAGCTCTACATTGTAAAATTGGTATTCACGATTGTCCTCATTTATAAACAAAACCTAGAGATAAATAATAATATTTAATATTATTATTTGTAATAATATACATATCTTATGTAGGTTTATTGAAACTTTTACTATGAAACGTTGTTATATGATTGCATCTATCTACTTTCATTAATAAAAGGTGGAATTCTTATAACAATAACAATAAATATTCATTCACAAAAAATCGAGAGAGACCTATGAATTAATAAAGAAATATCATAGCTTGAGATAATTATTTTTTGTATATATTTCTAAAAATGGTGTACAAATAAAGAAATATAATAAAAATAAAAATAAAAAAGAATACAGATTTCACACTTTTGTATACATAGTACACTCTTCGTAACACACAAATGTCCAGCGGCAAGTGGCAGTTGCCTCCCCCCATACTTTGACTGTGTCGGGGTGATTTATTTCATAGTATCCCTCAAATTTTTCAGGCACTATTCTAACAATCTCCGTAGAAACAACGTATGACTCTGGAAACTGAATATCAATGTTAAGTAGAAAGAGAAGTTTTTTTTTTTTTATAAAATTTGTATAATATTTTTAAATTACATATTATTTATATTGCTGCGGAATTGCGAAAAATAACTTTTTCAGATTAAAAAAGACAATGCTTATAAACATCTTGGTGATTTTTTTTTTTTTGATAAGAAAGTACCAAAGAATCTGTCATTACGAGTAACAGAAATTATATTTATATTAACTATTATTTGCAAATATAAAAAAAACTTAAGTTATCGTTAATATCTTCATTATCTTAAAAAATAAACAAATAAATCAGCTTCATGCTATATCCCGCACACAGTGGGGTAGGCAGAGGAAACCTAGCGTTAAGACACGGATCCCCACTTTCCGCCGAGTTCTTGATGCATTGCGTGTTGAGTGGCAGAACTCAACGCAGAATTTTGCATAGACACCAGAGCAAAGAAGAAAAATATGAATGTAAATAAATATTTCATTTTTTGATTGGGGATCGAACTCACAACCAGTCGATTCACGCCACGATTGGCTTCGATCTCATTTCATTATCTTATTATAGTAGTATTATAATTATAACTCTCATCAATATACGTTTTTAATTTATTTACACTAAATAATATTAAAGTATGTTTGTCCTTAAAATATACAAACCTCAGTAATATTGTTAACAAATAATTCCTTAGTACATATCTCTTTAGCTGAAACTGTGATTGTGATCGTGCCGTTAGGATTGGGATGCAACGCTGTCCCCACCAATGTGATAAAGAGAGCACTCTCTCCTAAAGGCGAGTATAAGACTTGACTCTGTAAACATTATAAATAAATCAGCCTCACGCTTAGGCAGAGGGAACATAGTGTTAAGGTACTCCGTTCTTCACTTTCTATACTACACTTTCAATAATAATTATTATAATATAATATAGTATAATTATATGTGAGTATATATAGATATATAAACTTTATTTAAACACCTTTTTTTGTTAAAAAAATTTAATTATTTTACCCATTACACCATCTATCTTGTACAGAGGCAGGTTGATCACAATATACAACATAAAGACCAGTCTCTCCCTCTGTATTACCAGAGTCCATTTCGTTAACATAAGCATACTCCGGTAACGATTTTAACGCAAAAATAATACAAGTCAATCACACTTCAACTTTGCAACAAAATTGTCTTAATTTCTAACAATGAACCTATTAATAACATATATAAAGTAAAACTCACCTCGTGCTTGCCCATAGTCTTAGGCTTAAAGTACACTGGTATATCAAAGATAGAATTGGGCTCTACTTGAAATTCTTTCAGCGTCTCAAAAGGACCTCCAGATACTTCAGATAAAATGAGCCATACATCGTCTGAACTACATGATGATACAAAATTGAGTTAATTCACATAATTAAGATATATGAAAAATATACTAAGCATGATTCTATTAGCAAAAAAAAAGTGGAAATTGATGACTTATTCAGTTCTTTTTTAGAAATATAATTTTATTAATACGTAGTTTATTTTTTGATACTTACGGATTTGTAACAACAACATACTGTTCGTTGACTTCTCTCACAGGACATTCGAAAAATAATGTTTTTATTTGTATATTACCGGTGTCTATACATGTGGCATACAATGATAATTCTAACGGCTTATAATTCTCTATATTGCAGCATGCCTAATGTGGAAAAAAAAATTGAAATGACTATTATTTTATTATTGCTTTTCACGCACAAAATACTGAACGAATTTAGATGAAACTAATCAATAGTTAAGCTTATGTACATCAGAATAACACATAGACTAAAATTTATGTAAACATTTAGTACACGTTTAAACGGGCGAAGCCGCGTTGGGGCGCTAGTTTAATATCATTCAAGAACATAACTTACCCACACTTTTATGAATGGGTTATGGTTGACAGGTCGGAAAGTGATGGTGAAGGTAACGTTAGTACGAGCAGCGATGGCGCCTTGCATCGGCGCTATTACAAATTCCCTTGATACCAGCGGCTGCCACCAGAATCTCACAAAGTGAAAATATTTTTTTTATTTATAAAGAACTTTTTGATAACATTAAAATCTATGTAGCTATTGATAGTAATAATATATGCGATACTCAAAGTTTCTGGGGACCTAAAAAGGGAAGACATGGAAACCTTATAGTATAATTTTATTGTGCGTCTGTGCGTCTGTCAAGTTCATTTATTTCTAGACCGCTTGAATTGTATCGAGCTGAAATTGATATATAAAATATTTAAATCTATTGTTCGTTACACACACATCAAAGATACAACAAGTATTTATGATCGTTCATACTATATTTTGTATGAAATTCGCCGCGTAATCAAAAAGTCCTGGACTAGCTATGAAATGTGGCATGAACTGAGAACTTACAATACAAATCAAATAAAAAAATGTAATTGTGTAAACTTACTACTTGTTGTTCTTTACATACAAAATCGTATTCTAGTAAAGTACTTCCCATTGACCTACAATCCAGAAATTGATACGGAACTCTCGGTGCCCCGAATCCTTTTTTTTTAACGGAAATTACTTTATTGAATACAACAATACATATTGAATACAACAATATTTATCATATACATATATCGAAACTGGAAGTTAGAGCGTTTGAGCTATTGTTTTTTCTATCTACATCGTAAATCGAACTGAAATCTGGATCTCTAAAATTACCTAGTTCCAAAGTCACCCTTGTTGAAAAGCATGACTTTCAATATTTTACATCCACGTCTCCGCACTCGACCGAACTGTAGTGAGTTCTGTGAGAAGTGCAAGTCCATGCCGGTGGCGCTGCCGCTTAGACGCACTAGAGGACGCTCGAATTGAAACACTTTCATGTTTAACTGGAAATGTATTCGTTTTATAAGAAAAACAAAATTTTACTCGCGGTTTCGTCCCTATGGTCCTATGAAAGAAATAAAAATGTATGTATTGGACATGCCACATTTTAAATAGGTTATATCTAAACGAAGAACGTGATGTAATATAGGCTAATAGCTTTGGTCAATAAATTGACAGTTCAACACATAAAAGATTTTGCAAATTCGAACCAACAGTTCATGGGAATAGCTCATTCAACCAAACAAACTCTTCTGTTAAATATTATTAACTTAACTTAACTTATTAAATTTAGCTTCACGCTTTATCCCTAGCGGGCTAGTCAGAGAGAACGGAGCGCCAAACGCTACGGTAAATATTATTAGTATCTATAGTATTTCCCAATCTCTTTTGTGCCATGCCCCACCTTAACCTTTCCAAAATTTTTAATACCCCCTTATTATTAAAATAAAACAAACACTTATTAATTATATCTATGCAATATATATGAATATTAAATCAACGAAGTATTACATCAGTTTTGACGGACACTTATTTCAAATTAACACCAACTGCATGATGTGAAGCACTATGTACATTGCGATGGGCCCGTGGTCTCCTTGAAGACTCCCAATCACACAGTTAATATTTTGATTTCGTCAAACAAAATTATAACTAATAATTATTTACATTTTATTAATGATTTAAGAAATTGCCTTTTTTTGTTAATTTTGGCACCGATAACCGGCTAGATGCACTGCATAGGCATTGCATTGGCCAAACCGAAAGGGTTAAAGTTGTACCGAGTTCATTGTTAAATAGCCCAACTTAACTATCAAATTGCGCCCCACGTTGGGAAACACTGATCAATAGCATAGAGTAACGATGTAAGGAGTATATTATAATGATTGATTTGTACAATTATCGGTTGGTCGATATACTTGATAGATCAACTGCCTGAAGCCTAAATGGTTAATTTATAATAGAGCAGACTTAAAAAAGCTTCAATAGCTAATTTTACCTGTACGTCCAAATTACTTATCATGCCAATAGGCTTGAACTGTATTTTCAATGGGACCTTCATGTGCGGTTTAATAGTACATTTATTTGGCACAGCCTTCAGAGAAGATAAAGCGTTTTTGGAATCCTTCGCGATTTGTTCTTGTATTTTATCTGTCTTATACTTTTGTAGCATTTCTCCTCTAAGAAAAAATTGTAATTAATTTCTGTATAATAGCTGAACGCGATTATTAAGATTTTATTTAGTTATTAATTATTTTTACTGTTTAATTTGAAATTTCTTAAATTATCTGGTACATTTTAAATAATCATTGCCAAATGTTAAGTTAAGCTATATATAAAATTAATAATAATAACCTTGAAGGACCAATTTCCGATACAAGCACATTCGTCACACTTGGATTAAGACAAATGCTGGTCCCTTCTGACTTTGTATTGTCTTCTTCAACGTTTTGGTACATCACTCGAAATATGAAAGTGGCGTCTATCGGTACTTTGCTATGATTCATCACCTCTATTTGACGAATAATCTTCTCACCAACTTTAACTGGTCCTAGATCGAAACTCTTTTGGCAGCCTTCGAATAAATCGAAAAGCAGAGGGATACCTACAAATTTTAAGACTATTTGGTGTAATGCATGTTGGTGTACGTTATAATATAATTTTTAGCTTAACTTGGAACTCTTATAGCAAAGGAATTCACAAAATTAAGCTAATGTACTATATAGACTATTATCATATGCACAAAGTGATAATATATACATAGTGATTATATATA
>DVQM01000446.1:0-17549 GCA_018231645.1 Heliconius ricini
TAAGTGATGCGCGATTGTATTGTCGAAATAATGGACGTGGAATCAGCTGGTACAAATCAGTACCGTCAGTTAGGAAAGGGTTATAAGAGATAATAGTAATAATTATTGAAGTGCAAGATTACAGCTGTGTGACACGCCTCAAGAATTCAGATACTGAACAAAATAAAACCTTCGAAAATATATTTTTATTAATATACTTATATATAAAAATAGACATTGTGAGTCAACCGACTGAAAATATACGTACATATATTTTACTACAAATAAATAGTCTGTCGTATCACAGTGTCCAACGTTAGTTATGCATACGGTTCCCACTCGGAAAAATGAGACATTTTCGTGGAAATCCTCGCTCTGGTAAAAAAAAGTGGCGTTGTGTTCCACTATTCAACACGCAGTTTCTCGACGAAACGCATATTGAATTAATTTATTTTCGTTTCCTTACTCTGGTACAAAAACAAAAGACAGCGTTCAGCGCTCAGCCTGCCATGTTGTTATATATATTGTATATAATTGGTGCGTAGGAAACGTGTCTTAACACTCCATTTCCCTCAGTACTCAACAATGTGCGGGATACGGTGGTATTGTATGTGAATGTATGTAAAATAAACAGGACGAAATGAAAACCACAGTACAACATTTTGATAGTGCATTCGAAATATTGTATTGTAACTAAGCTCGTAGTGAAAGCTCAAAGCACTTTATCAGCTTAAAAGTGCTAAGTTGTAGAGAGCTTTGTGGTCGAATGTTGCGCTTTCGGCGGATTTGCAGGTGGAAATACATGAAGTAACTTATTCACGTTGAAATTAAATTAAAATACTGTGTTTTTTGAGTACACCACGGAATGGTTTTGCGTTTTATGTTGATTAATCTTTATTTAGGCGATCGTGGAGCGCTAAGATAACTTCTCGTGTAGATGCGATGGAAAATCGTTCGTCTCTAACTCGGAGAAATATATTATTTTCATTTTGCCGCATAGGCTGTGTGCGGCGTTGAGTTCCGCCATTCTTGAAAGTTAAGCCCTTATGATTTTTAACTTATGTTATGTCTGCTTGAATACTTTAGTGAGTATTCAGTGTGTATATCCGTTATTTCATGTTTTCGTATTTTTTGAAAAAAGACAGAGGAAGAAGCAATATAGCTTTCCATTGTTTTTAATTTTTACTTATTTTACATTGAGCGGCTATAATAATAATATAGCGTCGTCGAATACATCAGATGAACCAAGTGAAAACTATTTAAGCATTTTATCAAGTTTTGAATCTATTACCGTCGCAACAAACTTAGTGTTTCTTTGTGATATAAGTATATCAGATATATAATATTTTTTATATGTTGTATTGATATTATACATTATATTCCATCTCATAAATATTTTTAATTATTTTTATTAAATGAACAGATTGCTATTGCTAATAAAAAAAAATCGTGAAAGGTGAAGGTCAGTATAAAACCGCAGCTTATACTGATCTTCATATTCATTGAAACATAACTCATATTATGTATTAAACAAGTACAAATACGAAGCGACTCCCGCGCGGCTTCACTTGATTGAAAAAAAAAATTGTATTGTATTTATTTGATTTTACATGCGATAATTTCGTAATTAATAAAAATATTGCTTAATTATCTATCTACGAGTAGGCAGGCAGTGCGCACGCGTGCGGCGGCCAAATAGCTGATCCGATTGCGAATTTTAAATAGAGATTCTTGTGGGTTTTTCTTTGGTTTTTCCAAATTTCGTTGTTTTAGAAAATGTTACCGAAAATGGGTTTCCTGAAAGCTTGCGGCGCGTGTGTCGCTGGGTGAACCTTATCAGATACATAAAAACATACCCCCCCCACAACAGGGTAGGCAGAGGAAACCTAGTGTTAAGACACTCCATTCCCCACTTGCTGCCGAATTTTGGAGGCATTGCGTGATGAGATGCAGAACTCAGAGCGAAGAAATGGAACTATAAATTTAAGTAAATATTTCATCTCTTCGAGTGGGGATCGAACCCACAACCAGTCGGTTTTACAGTCACACACTTTGTGCCACTGCGCCACGACTGACCAAATTAATAAAACTTCTGTATAAATATTATCCTTTAAAAAAATTATAAAAAAGTTCGCGATGACATAAGTTTATCTCTAAATGGTGAGCCACTTTAACCATATTAATATATTTAATTAATCATAAATTTATCGGGTTATTATTGATGTATTTTCTAAAATTTGGTATTTATCTTTATCAAAATTTATACAATAATCACCTTTGGTATTCTATCTACATTCAAATAATAATTTGCAATTCATCAATATAATAAATACTATAGAAGATATGAGCTTCACGCTGTATCCCGCACACTTCTATGTGTGGGATACAGCGTGTGCGACATGGTGTGGACATAATTACATGTATATAAATAATATTTTTTACATCTGTAAACAAAAAGAACACAGAAGCCTCTGTAACTCAAAATTTTGTAAAGAGAAGTTATAAATTGGAACTATTCGAGCCCTATATTCTTGAACAAGTAATGGAATATTTTTACTTTACAAAGTTCCTTTGAAGTAAACCAGCTCCTAGATATAGTACAGCATTGTCAGGCAGTTTTTTTTGTATATATTTATTAGAACAGAAGAGGAGGCTGTGTATATGAACCTAATGTTAACTACTGTTGTACTGTGTTATTGTACTAAAGTGAGATCATGAAATAAAATTACCCCACCCAAATGAAAAGCGAACCCACAACCGTCGCGTTTACTGTCAGACGCTGTGTCGTTGCTTCACGGCAAATAATCCCTTACAGAAACATTCTGTTATAATTTTGCTTATTAATTAATAAATTCTGTTTATTTTTGCTGCCATTTAAAAAAAACCGGTCAAAAGCGAGTCGGACTTAGTCGTACCAATTTCTTTTAAAAGTTGATAAGTTTGGGTTGTACATGCGCGTACAAGTTTGGCGTACAAGTGTGGCGTATTCATGCGTTTTGAACAAAATGAGCCACATCTATCTTCGTAATAGTTTTAATGTGTAATATAAACATAAATTTCCACTTTTCGGATATTTCCCATTATTTGTTAAGTAAGTTCTCACTTCGTTCCAAATTTCATAAATGTGTCACGGGAAGCAGGCACGATATAGGTTTTAATTACGCACTGAATGCAAGAAATGGAATCTTTAAAGGCTCATATCTTATGATTGCATTAAAAGCTTGATTTTTTGTGGTGTAAAGAGCCATAGACTTAAATATTTAATTACTATTTCACCTTGATACCTCCACGTGATCTCTCAGACACACCAACACAGACAGACGAACGACAAAATGATCCTATAACGGTTCTTTTGTTTCCTTTTAAGCCCAAGAACCTACACGAGCACATAAAATGTGTAGTCAGCGAATCAAGCTTGATTTATGTAATTGCAACATTATCTCAGTTTATCACTAAATATATATTTTTTTTGGCTATGTAATATAAAATAATATTACATCTAAAATAGCAGGCATGTATCTAAAAGGCATTTAATACCCGAGCCTAATTCTCTAATAAATTCTCACAAGACGCAGTCAGCAAACATCATATTGAGTCGAATAAGATGACATGGTACAAACATATTGGCCTCATGCCAAAGTCCATTGCCAAGTTCAAGTCAGATAATGACCTTTGGAAAATCAATACTTTTATTGCTGAGTTGTTTAAGATTATTCGGCTGTTGAGGTTTAGTGGAACTGACTGTGAATACGTGATGTTTATAGGTTCGATCCCTTCCGTAATATATTTATAGTTTCACGCTGTATCCCACATATAGCAAAGTAGACAAAGACACCCAAAAAATTCTATTCCTTTCTTTTCACCCGATTTTCGATACATTGCGTGCTGAGCGAAATCAAATCAAATCACTCTATTTCGTTAATCAGACACTCTGTTCCCCACTTTCTGCCGAATTCTGGAGGCATTGCGTGTTAAGTGGCAGATTTTAATGGCGCGCTATGCTTCGACATAAAAATGGAAATGAAAATTTAAGTAAATATTTAATCTCCACGACTGTGGATCGAACCCACAACCAGTCGATTTTACAATCACACTTTGTGCTACTGCGCTACGACTGGCCTCTGCATGCTGAGCGGCCGATTTTGTCTTGTATTGTCAGCGTTTAGAAAAATATAAATTGTTAGTTACATTGAAATATTTGGTTATTTTTAACTCGTTCAGTTAAATAAAGCAAGTGAGTTGGATAAGCGGGTTGTTATCATCTGGCTAGTGTCCAAGGCGCGATGCCAAGCTTAGATAATGACCTTCACTTGCCAAATCAATATGGTTTTGTCACGATATCGATACATTGTGCTTGGGAAAATTATTATAAAAATAGACAATTGCGGCGCAATGATATAGCGTCTGATTAAGTAAGCGCGGCGGTAGGTTCGATTCGAAATCGGAGGAAATATTTATTTAATGCATTTCCTCGCTTTGGTAATGATAAGATATGAAGTATCTTAACACTACGTTCCCTCTATCTATGCAGCTACATGTAAGATACAGTGTAAAGCTGAAAAATAGTTACAAAGTATTGACATATGGGTTTTGAGGACTGTCGAAGAGGAAAAGCGTGCGACTGTTAAAGCGACAGGTTGCGGGTTCGATTCCCACTCGATTAAATTAAATATTTTCATTTTCTTGCTCTGGTAATGAGGTGAACCGCGACTTTGAGTTCCCTTCAGAATGCGTCGTAAAGTAGGGAACGGAAGTGTCTTAATAGAGACAGTATCGTAACACTAAGTTTTTAAGTTCGCTCTTCCTACCCTGTTACGTGCGTGATATAACGTGAAGCTTAAATAAAATAAAATATAGGAGTGACAAGATGCAGTCTAAAAGAGTGATTTATCACTAAGTTGTCAGTTGCAGTGTCAGTAAAAACGCTTTTTGCCCTAGAAGCGAGGCTCTGAATAAATTAAAAACATCTACAGTATTTACAACTACACAAAGGCTATATACACATACAAGATATTTCAAAGAAAAGCTGAAGCCCATTTGAGATGTCCATGAAACGGTGTCAGCTTTAAAATGTTTATGCAAGAGTTTATTTCTAGGCTTGGATATATTTTTTTCATTTATACATAACTCCAGAACTCTTATATTTTTTTAGAAAAAAAATGAACATAGCGGAATTAGAACCCGCGTCTCTTGAAAATTGTACATCAAGTGTAGTTTTATAGAATCTAATAAATATAGAATAACCCTTTAAACTGTTATAAGGACAAAATATAAGTTATCACGATGACGTCAAAATTAAGTCGTCAGTCGTCGACGTCTAAGTTCTTCTCCGGTTTGTCATTAGAGGAAGAATCTAAAATTATTGGAAAAGCAACACTAACAAGTAGAGTCCACCATGTATAGAACTAGTATCAAATTATCTCATGCAAGAATACGTTGAAGTGAATGTATGTAATAATAAAATTGTGACATTAATAATGAAAAGAGGTTCTTTTCGGCTATTCTCAGCAGAACTGTCTTCCAAGTTCGCTTTCACAAGTTTTGAATTCATTCGATAATTCAAAAGTCTTTTTGAAAAAAAAATATTTTGGGCACAGAAATATAATATTTAATATTTTGTATCCCTCATTCTGGTAACGAGGCGAAATGCGCCGTTGAGCTCCGCTACTCAAGACGAAATAGCTACACAATTTGGCTAAAAGTGGGTAACAAAAATGTCATAATACTAGATTTTCTCTGCCTACTCTGCTTTGTGCGGGATTCTACGTTAAATTAAAAAAGTATATTTAAACAAAGAATATTTTGAACTTAATTCTTTCTACCTTATATATACCTAAAGGAAGTTAAAAAAACTACAAGTAATTGTAAAAAGCCCTGATTAGAAGAAAAAAAAAAAAATCACATTCTTTTAATTTAAACGTGCTGACACATCGAGGGAGGGTCTCATTATAGATCACCATAACGAACAAATACTCGCATACGAAATGCGAGTATTTGTTCGTTTTTAATAATGTCTAGACGGGTTTTTTTACTTGCAAAAGGGACTTTTTTGTCGGTTCATAACATTTGTATGCTACTTTTCATGTATGTTAAGAATATAAAAATGTGTGTTAATTTGACCGCGTGAGGAACAAATGCTGCTTAAAATTTGGGTGGTTGTGAGATCATTCCCATTCGAAGGAGGGTATTAATTTTATTGGGTATTAATTTGGGAGCTCTACCACTCAACATGCAATATCTTGAGGAAAGAGGAATGGGAAAAGAAATGCCTGAACATTAGAATTTCCTCCGTCTACCTTGCTATTTGGAAAAATAGCGTGAGGTAAGCTTACTTAAAGGTAACTAAATACTAGTCGTAGAATAGGGACATAAGCGTTCCTAGAGGTGACGTGAGTTTGGTTAGAGTGTAATTTTTAATATTTTCATTTTTTAACTACGCTAACGAGGCAAAAGGCAGAATTAAGTTAAGCCACTCAAAATATTATAACTCAAAAAATCGGTGAAAAGTGGAAAACAGAGTGCTTTAATAACTAGGTTCCCAGGTTAAGACACACAATATCTTAATAATAGACTAAGTATGAGAAACAGAGTGTCCTTACACTACGTTACCAGACCCCTACGTTATTCAGAATTGCTCAGAGGTAAAAAATCTATGTATGATTTTTAAAATTGAGTATATAATTTAATATTATTAATGAATGGACATATAGGTCCCTAGACATAGTATGGAAAGTGAAAAATGCTACTTATCAGGAGAATTTATTTTGTGCATAATTTTTTTATTGATAATTTGAATTTGATAAAAAATTACAGCTTTTACCAAGATTTTCGAGGAATCGCATATTAATATTAAGTGGCAGAAATTAACGCCGGGCTTTTGCCTTGGTGAAAATGAACAATAAATAATTCATTCCCCCAAGTGGGGATTGAACCTATAACCTTCGCGTTCAACAGTCACACTCTTGGGCCCGTGCGCTACGATGACATCAAATAGAAAATATTACGGTTTTTCTAGTAAATATAATAAGTCAGATTTGTCAACATTATCAGAATTATAGAGTGCAGAGAGAGTACCTAAAGTTCATGTTAAATTTGTGAATCTGTATGAAGATTTATTTCTTTTAAAGTTAGCATTTTCTGTCTTTATTTTTTGTTTTTGAACAGACACAGAATATGGAAAATAAAGTTATTTTTTTTATATTTATTCATCATATTTACTTTGTGACATACTTTTGTATATATTACGCAAAAACCATGTTTAATGCAAGTAAAATAATAAGGATGGTCATTAGTACCACTTATTTTATTTAACCTCTATATAATATACATGTTTTTGGATGAGTGCCTTATTATATGCTATTCTAAATAAAATATTTAAAAAAAATCGAGTAAAACAGCTGCGAGACGACGCGATTCACTGCGGCGCATACTCGCGTTAGAGGTAGTTCCGTTCTTATTGCGTAAGTTCGCGAAAGTTTACAACCTTTGTTAAACGTCGTATAGACAATGACATTTCGATACTATATGTCCTCAAAAGACGTTTAAACAGTCGTCTTTTCGATTTTTTTGAAAATTTAAGTTATGTATAATTTGCAATTTTTCACTTTCAATATTTTACCTAGAGACCGTCAGTATGTTGGTTCTATGTTAGTCCATTAAACGTTTTCAACGTTAAGGGCCCTCTTCTGCCCATATGGAGATCGAATGGTCCCACGTGCAGAGATTTTTTTCTAATTAATCTAAGTATATTTCTGCTCTAGTTTCTTTTGTAAAAGTTATATTAATGACGGTTGTACAGTAATGCAGGTCGTCTGTACGTACTTATAGTCACATCCTTTTTATATAAACGAGTACATACATAAATAACGTTGTCCTCTATAGATGACCAACAAAATATACATTTTTTTTGCATTTAAATATTTTTAATAATGTAAAAATTCAATGTAACAACACGCAATGCTTGCAGTTTGAATCCACTACACGCTCAGAATACCCATTTATTATTAGGCACGTCGATCAAACGTTAATTCATACATAAAGAAGAACTAGATATAAGGAAATGGAAGATAAAAATTATATAAATAATGATCTAAGAGTATAATCTTGCACTAGCTTATCATTTTGGACATTGTTATTTTTAATTGTTTTTTTTAGCTTTGTATTGTATACCAAATTTGGTAGGCAAGATATGAAGCGCTTAGTATTAAGACGCTTTGTTTTATATACTTTACCAGGAATGCTTGGGTATGAATTTCTTAATTTTATTATATAACTTGGAAGATGAAATATATCCGATTTAGAACAAAAAGTTTATAATGTAACGTTTAATTTTTACATACACTTTTTTCCTTCTTTTTTCTCATTTTCCCTTTTGTTTTCTAATCTTTCACAGTTTTTAGTCATTAGTCGACTCTCTGACATCTCAATCTTCACCCAGATCTAAGGACAGCAAGATCCACTCAATGTCATATGGATATTTGGAGTTTAATTAAAGGCATTCCTACAACTACTTCAGCACGGAAGGAGGCAGCATGTACGGTGGAAAATACGTGTACTTTATAGAAAATATACGCAATAAAATATACGTATTTTATACGTATTCGGATATTTTTTAAAGCTCAATATATTGAAAACAGTCTGTATGGGATAAAAATAATTAGAAATTTCCTTCTTTACTGCCTCTATGAGTTTGTCTACCAATCTACCAGTCACCTGTATAATTACATAAAGAATTTGTAAGAATTCATTAATTTTTATTTTTGTATTAAAACACTCCATTTCTTTCCGTCCAAATTTACATAAATTGTGTGTTATAAATAAATGAACAATAAGAAAGGAAACGAAAGTAATTATTTTAAAGCTCTTCTAGCTGGAAATAGCACATACAATCGTCGCATGCATAGTCAGAGGCTGTCTCGCTGCACCACGATAGTGAAGTCTCACCACAATATGAAAATTAGTATAAAATATTTTGATACTTAACAGAGTTATACAAGGCATATTAATCATAAACGGCCTATAACACTATATTATTATATTAATTATTTAATGGTTGAACCCACAACCATCTTCTCAGTGTCAAAATTATCTCAATATAATTCATTATGTATTAATATTTAATTTGCAACGTTGAATAACAAAGCAACCAAAAGTCTACTTATCATGGTTGTGATATAACTTTAATAGACTACGAACAATGAAGGGAAGGAAACACTTTGGGTTAATTTCGATATTATTTATTAAATGATTTTTAAAATTCCTGTCCAAGTGGTCCAAATAGTCCATATTTAAATTTGTCATTTGGCATGGTCCATATTTAAATATATTTTAAAAATAATGTAGATTTATTATTACCACTTTATGTGGGTATTTACTTCTATTAGCATTACTCTTTAAAATTGAGGTAAGCTACGTTATACTAGCAAGCTTTAATTTAAAATATTGTTAGAAATCGGAAGCGGTTAAGAAACATGATAAAACACACATCGTCCATATGTTTCTAAACTATTTGGAAAGGGATACTACGTAATTGCAATAAGTGACATGTGTCACCTAATAACAATACTTCACACTAATTTCCTTCCAAAAGGGGCCGTTGCCGACAAGCAATAGCCCCCGATTGATACAATTCCATAGCTTTTATCCTCTTTTTCACCTAAATCTACCCTCTTTTACACGAGTACGCTAACAATATACTATTTACGGAGTATTTTAAGACAGCGGTGTACAAGGGCCACACTCTCAAGTTAATGCGTATGCATACTGTTTTACTAGATATTAGATATTAGATTAATAATAGTCTTTAAAAATTCAGCTTTGCTAAATTGGCGTAGGTCTGAGGGCCCTGAGGTCTTAGGCTATTAACTTTCACTAAAGTTTCCCCCCAGAAACTCATTACGTCCTCTATATATCTTGCATTTTGAGTGTCCAAGGTAATTCTGACCAAAGGCAATGGGTGATATCATAACAATTTATTGTGATGTTAAATAGCCTATAGATGGACTATGAATAGTCCACAAACGAAATATTTTTAATTTGAACCAGTAGTTCCTAAGATTAGCGCGTTCGATAAAACATACTCTTGAGCTTTTCTTTATAATATTACTATAGAAATGGTATAAATGCATACTGTTTATACATATGAATGATAGGATGCCACAGACATGCGAGATTGATTTTAGAGTGGAAATTTTCTCTTTAGAATATACGACGGCGTGAAAAGAATCTCTATGTACTCGTGTTCCTGAAACCGAGAAATGTTCTCAAGTTATACGTTCTGCAACGAGTGTCACGTTTTTAATATCAACTGAATACCGAAAAACCACATATTGTTGTTGATATATTATTTTTATTCTTTTTTATCTTCACGCTTTATTCAGCACATAACAGAGTACACATAGGAAACCTTTAGTGTTCAGACACTCCGTTTCTATTAAAACACTTCCGTTTCCTAATAAGTTGAATAAATATGTACCAGTTGAGTTTCAACAAATGATGTTACTAAAGTAAAGTTGTGGCGCAAGGGCATAAGGGTGCGAACATTAGCGCGGCGTTCAATTCCACCACTCAATACTCAGTGCCACCAGAATTCGATGGAAAGTGGGGACCGCAAGTGCCTTAAAGGTAACGGAGTATCTTAACATTAGTTCCCGGGTAGCGTCTGAATGTCAAATTAATATTAATTAATATTGTTCAAATTAATATTATTTCCTTAACGTATATTTTATACATAAGTTAGGGATATTAGAAGAGCACTAAGAGAGGATTCCTCGAAATTCCTACGAGAAAGAAAAAAAGATATTATTAATAGCTATTTTTCACTTTACGTTTTATTCGCTTTACGTTTTATTAAGTACAATTGTGATCTCCCAAAATATTATTTTATATATTGAAAACACTATAAGGTCAGTAGTGGCGCAAAGGCACAAAGTGTGACTGTAAAATCCACTGGTTGGGGGTTCGATCCCCACTCAAGGAAGTGAAATATTTATTTACATTTATATTTTAATTTCTTCGCTCTAGTGTCCAGGCAAAGCGCGGCGCTCAACATGCAATGCCTCCAGAACTCGGTGTTAAGACACTCCATTCCCCACTTCCTAGGGAACCTAGCTTCTCTGTCTTAACTGACTTATTTGATTTATATTACTATAAGGTTTATAACAACAAAAGCTAACGATATTTGATCACAACATATTAATTATTGAGAACATGAGATAGCATTGCTATCTATGGTGTAGTTATGATACTACCTCAAAGCCATTTCGCTTTGTTTGTATATAATTACGGACATAACATGTAGTTATATGTATATATACATTAAAACCGAAATCTATAGCTGAATTATTTTATATATAAATTTTAATAATGTTTAAAATGTTCCACATGAAGGAGTAGCAAAAAGACAAAAAAACAAGAGTTCGAGCCTGGTTACGCTCAAATTTTTATACTTTTTTTAAATATGACATGATCGTTTTAACAATTTTAAAGTAGTTATATATTTTATAAGGAGTATATAGGCAGAAATGCGGAAAGGCGTGTTGCCGCCGGTAACAGACTTAATGGTGCCGTAGCTGCATTGATGATACGGCGACACGCCAGCACAGCAGCACGTTTGGTGACGCTGTCATACGGCAGCGAAACGTGGGTGTTACAGAAGAAGAATGAAAGAAAGGCAAATGACAGGGAGATGCGATCTCTTCGTTGGATGTACGGAGTCAGCTTACCGATCGAATCCGCAATGAAGAGATACACAGAATGGCAGGTACTAGCGAGGATGTCGCGCTGTGAATAAAGAAGAACGTGCTCAGCTAATTTGGGCATTTCAAACGAATGTTTGCTGAAAGAATAGCTAAATAGAATTTTGATGGAAAATTGCCACTCACTTTTAAGAGAGGTAGGGGACGACATCAGTTGACCTTTGAAAACACAGTAGCAAAGATACTGGAAGAAGATAAAGCGTGAAGTAAGTAAATAAGTTGAATAAAAATGTGACCATAAAAATAACTTCAAATGAAGAAAAACTTAAAATATGTATCTAACAAGTAAAATAAAAAAAATCTAACAAAAGTGTTAAATCATCAAACTCCCAAGCCATAAAAGAGATTTCGCTCTTAAACAAATTACCTTACTTTACTAACACCCGATGGCGATAACACATACCCTCTTTATTCGCACTTGGATAATCTTGAACATAATAAATCTTGTCCCTTTCCGCTTTAGCGATGACAAATTATTTAATTTTTCAACGTAAATTAGACTCTACGCACCTGAAAGTACAGCTCAAAATACTTTGTCCTTTGAAAGCGAAATTAGCTAATTTTTTCCTTTGTGAACCCTAAAAATGTAATTTCACGGTCACAGTCGACAGCAGATGTTTACCGACTTTGTTAATAAAGTATTTTGTATTTACTTTCTCATTAGGTGTCATGTTGTTATGTACAATTCATTATATTTCCTTATTCACAAATATTATTTTTGGGACCGTAGTGGTGCAGGGCCAGTAGGGTGCGTTTGTAATCGTGACTGTCGATTCCCACTCGCAGGAATGAAATGTATATATACTTTTCTCCCTATGCTAACGAGACAGAGCGCAGCGTTGAGTCGAAGTTTCCGCCACATCACACACAATGCCTTTAGGGTCCCAGATTCCGTATGCCTAGCATACTATGTGCGGGATACAACGTGATTATAAGAAAAACATGTCAAGACCGTCGTAGTACAGTGGGACATAGCCGGATAGTGAACGTTTTTTTTTCTGATATATAAAGCGTGTCATTGAGTTTCCCCATTCAAGAAAATTGGGCAGAATAAAAAGTTAAAAAACGTCGGGCTCACATATCGAGCAGTTTTGGAGAGACTATTTATTTTCATTCGCTCTGGTATCGAAGCAAAACGTGGCGTTGTGTTCCGCCACTCAACACGCAATGCCTCCAGAACTCGGCGGGAAGTGGGAAACGCAATATCTTAACACTAGATGCCCCTTCCCTATCCTGCTGTGTGCGGGATACAGCTGATTTAATTTTTTAATAAGTACTACCTGTAGACTACCTGCAGCTAGTTGCTGCAATTTATATTAATTTTAATTACCTTAATAATGTCGAAATGCGCGTTTTTTTACTATTTTTTTTTTAAGAATTTAACCACAAATGTATAGTTTTCAGATTTTTCCCCGGACTAGTACTACCTGTAGATGCTAGCAGTCAAATCTCATTATTGTAGGTCAACCGGAAGTACCCTATGAATTTTGATTCCTTCGATAGTTTAGATATGCGTTTTTTGCGATATAAAGAGCCATATATATATTTTTAAATAAATGTAGAAATATTTTTTATTTTTTTCTTATTCTTATATTTTCTTTTTATCTGAGTATATAGCGTGAATGTCAATTCGATATCTCTAAGCGATCCTGAAATAAAGGCTCTAGATAGACAGACAGACTGACAGACGGACAACAAAGTGATTTTATAAGGGTTCTTTTATTCCTTAAAAGGTACGGAATCCCAAAACTAAGCTGATATGATTTTTAAGTTGCATTTCATATATACGTGAGTGACATAATATATTAGAATATACAAATACCTACTTTATTATTTTTATTTTAGTCTTACGAGTAAGAAATCATCAGGAGATCGAACTGACAACCACCTGCGCCTACTACCACCGCTCCATGAATTTATAAAGTTAAAATCTCAATACACAAACGGGAATTGAATTTTTCACATTTCATTTCATTGGATTTGAATGAGTCTTTTCTTTTTAGAAGAGAAAAAAAATGGCCGCGTCGTGGTGCAATTGGAACGTTTCTGATTTTCTTTATAATCTTTTTTTTATATGTATGGACGTGTATGTATGAGAATTAAAATTAAATTAAATAAGCTTCACGCTGTGTCCCGCACACAGCAGAGTAGGCAGAAGTAACCTAGTATTAAGACACTCCGTTCCCTACTTTCCGCCGAATTCTGGAGACATTGCAACTCAACGCTGCGCTTGGCCTCGACACCAGAGCGAAGAAAGGAAAACATATATTTAAATAAATACTATGTAATGTATGTATAAACCTATTTTCTCAGAAACATTAGCGTTTTGTAATTTTTGTTCTGCTGCTTAAACATTAAAAAAGTGTCTGTTATTATATGGAGTAAATATCGATCGACTCATTAACAGTATCTTAGCCTCAGTACCTATCGATTTCATGCCATTAATGTTTAGCGATTTTTGTTGGTTCATCACAAATTAGAAAAGAACGAAAAGATAGAAAGAAGTAATGTTTAAAGAAACAAAAATATGAATTACCAACTGAGAATAATAAAAACAAATAAGAGATGGAAAGATCATCCATATACCAGCCCATATATTAGTTAGTTCAACTAAGCAAACTCTTCAGTTTTACTATATTACTATAGATATGTGAGAACCTATGTATTTATAAAATTTAACTCTGGTAATAATATAGACTGGGATAGTTTATGAATCTTAGTTCCAAAATCGATTAAGTTTCTCTTGAATACACCAAACTGGCTCTAACTTCGGCTTCATACAAGTTTAGATGATCCAATACAAATGAAGTTAGGACGTTAAGTATGTTTGTACGTGACTTGCGTTCATTTTTCTTTGATGTTTATTGTATGATTCATTACTATTATGTATTAATTTTCTACAGCTAATTCAACGTCCAAGAGCTAGAGAATGAAAAAAATATATATGTGACATCCCCCCACTGGGAATCAAACCTATAACCGTCGCGTGTACGGTCGCACGCTTATGTCTGAAGCTCTTAGCCTATTGTAAGTTAATAAATAGCTTTATAATTTTGTTGTATTCTAATATAAATTACAAATTTTTTTAGATACATATAAGTTAATAATTACTTTCTAGGAATTAATTGATGATAGGGTATCATCTTTTAGCAAACTATAAATATATAATTTCCGCTTCCATTTCTACCGCGTACAAATTAACTCTAAATCTACCCCTGAAAAATTTAATTACATTTAATTGTAACTGGCCAAGAGTGAGTCGTATTCGTCCACTGAGGCTTCCGTACCAATTTCAGAATTTAGGTCAACTCATTCACAAATTACTGTTTACACATGCAGCTTGTATGAAATGAACTACAAATATAAGTTTGTAACGACTTTCTCCATTAAATATTAATAAATTTTGAATTTTCACCTTTATTTATATCGTAAGTTTTCACATTGTACCAAAATTCATAACTGTACGTCGACAGGAAGTTCCATATATATTTTTATTTAGCAACAAATTTTATACAAAATACAGCAAAGGTGATGCATAAAAACTCGTTCTTTCGATTGTATCTTTTGATTGCGTTGGTTTTGAAGCTTGATTTTTCTTGCACCTTGTTGTGCTTCAAGGGCCCATAGGTTTATATCTCTGATATACGTGAACGCGATCTCGGGATAAACGATCCTAGCAGACGAACATGCAGACAACAAAGTGAAATGTGTAAAATATTTTTTTAAATAAGTCGATTTTTCCTTAAGCCTCTACTTAAAAATCATATACATTTTGTATAAGGAGAGATGTTTAAAACAAAGCTTATAAGAGTCTTAACGAAGTATTGTATACTTTTAATACTTTTTTCAGTTCTCGCCTCGCGCATTACTTATATTCTTGTTATTCTTTTTCTTCTTCAAGTATTTTACTAATTTAAAATTTAAGTCGATGAGTTTTTGGTTTTTTCCGTGGTTTTTTTAAAGGATGGTATATTTAATGAAATAAATTGATTTTATTAGTAGTATGTTTTTATTTAATATTTTTAGCTTCACGCTATCCTGATCTCCTCCTGACCGCTTCGCTTACCAACTTAATGCACAAGTAGGTCCTGACTAAACACAGTTTGATATCTAAAAATTATGCAGAAAGTGGATGAATGGGGTACAGAAATACTAATGGAGGGTTGTTTCCGCTTTCTTCGAAAAACGCAGTAAATGAGTAAATATCTCACATTAAACTTTAAAAATTAAAGCTTATAATTATAGAAAGTTCAATATCAATGGCGATAAGAGGAATATATTTTTATTTTTTTAAATTTATTTTACTTATTTATTTCAAAATAATTCGTGCATAACAATAATAGTTTAAGACGATAATAACTATAGTAGTATGAAACTGTGTCGTAGTTATCAACGCCCGCCTCACAAACGTCGTTTCAACACTTATATCAAATTTATCAAAAAAATAAATAAAAATTAAACTTAATTACATAACACAAAACAAATTAATATATATATAAGAAAAATTGAGAAAATATAACAAAACCATTACAAATAATAATAATAATATTAATAAAGGAAGTAAAATATTTACATACAATGATGTTACATTTGGAGTGTGTGTGATATGTATATGTGCGTATGTGTGTGTATGTATGTATGTGAGTATGCTTGCTTAAGTATGCTTGAAGATACAACCTTATTTAGGTAGCTACAAATAACTTCATTTAGGTAGCTAGGAGGTCTTCTGTTTGATTGTAGTTTAGTGTTAATAACCGGTTTGATAGTTTCTTATTACATTGGTGAGAGGTTAGAGGATATATGTTCATTTTATTATTGATAGCATTGTACAATATAGGGCTGAGATAATAATGCTGTCGATTTGAAGAGACTTTATGCCGCAATTCTATTTGACAAATTTTATGAAGTCTACGTTTATTGAGCACATGCTGAGTATCAAAGGAGGTAGCTCGATGCTTTCGTAAAACAGAGCAAAGAACAATTTCCGAACCGTTGACACCTTACATGATTGATATAAATCTTCTGTTGGGAAATGAACAGGTTTAGACAGCATGACTTTAACGACACATCTTTCGACTCTTTCAACTGAAAGCAGAGATTATTAGCTCCGCCCCATGCTGGTAAGCAATAAGTTAGTAATGATTGCACAAGGGCGTAATAAATTATTTTTCGTACTTCTAAGCCGGTGCTAGGTCTTAGTTGCTTAAAGAAGAATGTTAAGTTTGGTATACGAGAAGCTAGAGCTTGTATATGGTTCTTCCAAGAAAGGCTTTCATCGATAAGGACGCCAAGATATTTTATAGAGCTAGATCTGGTTATTTTAGAGCAATTACAGGCTTTATATAATTCACAGGAACATTTATGAGCAGTAATGGAGAACGATTCAGAGGGTATGAAACGCTTATAGCCAAATGTTATAAACTGAGCTTTATCTAAATTTAGCTTCTTCTTCTTCCTTAGCAGTCGGGAAAAAGCATAAAACACTATTAAAAACTAACTGGCAACTCCCCAAATACTTCCAACTCTGGTCAAG
Source organism: Heliconius ricini (assembly GCA_018231645.1). Lineage (NCBI taxonomy): Eukaryota > Metazoa > Arthropoda > Insecta > Lepidoptera > Nymphalidae > Heliconius > Heliconius ricini. Next base: position 17,269 of record DVQM01000446.1, read on the forward strand.
TAACTGCTAACCAAGTTACCTATCAGTTTCTTTTCAATGGAAAGCCACCTTACCGCCTACAGACAATACCGTGCCATCAGCAAGCCTCGTAGTTATCTCATAGCTATTAGCAATGTTTAATTTATGCCCTAAATACTGGAGGAATCCAACAGGTCCATCAGGTGGGCCAAATGCATGGCTCTATTAAAACCAGGTAAAAGTCCAGATGATCCTAGCAAATCCTGTACTATTTTGAATAAAACTATTTTAACCGGATTAATCGCGTATATTTGGTATTTTTA
>DVQM01000447.1:0-17508 GCA_018231645.1 Heliconius ricini
TATATATATATATATATATATTCTTAATTATAGATATACTATATGAATATTGATAGTTTTTTTTATTGCAAACGAAAGTAGTATGATAAAAAACCGTTGTGGGACAACACTTCAGCGTTCTAAATGGATAAATTTCTCATTATGACTGATATTATTATGTATCTGATATAGATTGTATATTGGACGGCTGCAACTGCTAACTGCTCCGATTTGCTCCAAGTGAAATATTATTTCAATGCCATAAGGAAATGCGTTTTATATTTGTTACGGCTACCTAGTACTTTTAATATTATATTCATGGCTAACACTTTTACAGATTGATACTACATATTTAAAGATAATAATGTAAACATTAAATATAAATACGGACTAGAAAAATGTTGTAATTTTCATTTGGTTTTTTTATATTGGTATACATATACGTGTATGTACATATACGATATCGTGCAGGATTGACAGGACTACTGACCCTCGCCCTAGCCAAGAAAATTATAAGTACAATAGAAATAATAATATTTTGAAATCTGGACTTGAATCTATAAAGTACAATAAGATATTAGGTGACTTAATTGCTTTTAATTTAATAATAATATAGAATTATATTTTTGAATTGTAACAGCAGCAAGTCGTACGCACACGTACTATTATAGTAAATAGTCGTTGAATTTTAGCGAATGAGATCGTCAGCTATCTCATTACATCTCATTGGTCATATTACTCGGTGGATGGGGAACACCTCAGTGAGCAAGTCAATGGGTTAATGGTACACGCGGATCACCGCATTACCGATGCATCCAAGCGTCTCGGGGGCTGAGCAAACCAATTACGGAAATCGACTTCTCGTAGAAAATTAAACACTAAAAGCCTAACGGTGTTCTTGAACAACAAGATTTGTCACTTACATAGACATATTGTTGTACGATGTATAAATGTTTATAAATTTCCTACTAATAAAGTCAATAGAAATCTAAGATTTCATTCATTTTTAAATATAAGTATGTAGAAGTAACATATTATTATATCTACCTACATTAGGTTTATACTTATAAACGATCAATTTTTTTTTTATTATAAGAAACTTGAGAAATATACTCCGGAACATAATTTTATCTTATTTTTTAAAAGTTATTAATTTATTATTTTATAAGCTTATGTAGTTCTATCCCTATATATATGTAAAATCTACATTAGAAAAGTCATCAGTTCAATGATGCACTTTAAGTAACGTTCTACAATATGCCAGGCATGACAATTACTAAGAGCCTAATTTCTTTAAAAAATATTATAAATTTCAAAATATTCTTTATTCAAATTCGCACTTTTGAGTAGTCGAATGAACATAAAGCTGCCTCCGACAAAACTATTGTATGTCGTATTTTAGTTGGTTAATTTTATATTAATATAATAACCGACTTATAATTTCAATCATGAGGTTTAACTTTATCACAAATTTGTCACAGATTTTGATGAAAACTCGTTATAGTTTATTCTTTACATCCAGCTTAAAAATGGAGCAATTATAGAGTATTAAAATTGAAATAATTCCTATATTATGAGGCGTGACATGATTATTTAAACTGATAAATATATGATATTGATATGTTTGTAATAAAATATAGAAACAATTATCGTTAGAAACCAATTGCTAATGTAACATTCTTTTTACCAGAAGTGCTACATTTAATTGGTGAACCCGACTTTCGTGATGTTCGACTGCGATGGGAGTACGGAAAGAGCGACGAGGAAAATCCCAAAATGCTCCTAGCATTCCAAATACACTACTGTGAGCTGCAAGCATGGGGACAATACAGATGTAGGACGAAGGTGAGTAATATTTTTTCAAACTGTCCTTCAATTTACATATATAAAACATTAACCCGACCGGACAACATTACTATACATAACATGTAAATTGTTAAAAATTGGGCAATAAAGTGACCAATTTAGTATAAAACTAAAAGAATAATCTTTTATCCTTAAGTTATTTCTTAACTTGAATAGTATATACTATCATTATCTACGCTACGTACTTAAATATTGCATATTGCATGGTAAATGTATATAAAAGCCTCAGCCTCAGCCTCCCCGGCGTGCTCTGGTAACTGGTAGCGCTACAACGAACGGGGGATAATAGCTCTCTATGGTTACCACGCCGTGACCGCAAACTTTAGCTTACCTCTATAAAAATTTTACTCGTTATTTAACTAGCTTTTAAACATATATGATATTGAATATTATTACCCAGAAATTACAATAAATATAAGCTAAATTTTAAAATATTTAGGAATTTCGCCCATGTCCTGTCAATATGTATTTATAGTAAGTAACTAAAAGAAATCAGTTTATATACTAGATGGATTCTCTCCACGTTTGCTTCGCTATCCAATCCTCGTTCAATTCGTCCAGTCTTCGTCTATTAAATTATTTTCGTTGCGTTTTCAAAACCATACGACAATCACCAACGATAAAACAAAACTTTTTACGAAAATATTTAAGTAAATATATTATAAATAAGTAAATATATTTATAATATTACTTATAGACTATTAGTAATGTACCTAATAATATAACTACAGTCGAATAAAATACCAATTTCTTTATTAATTGTTTTTTATCTACAGGTAGTCGAGAATTTCGAAGAGGATTCAAGGTCTGGAAGAATGATGATTGAAACAACAACAGATAAAGTGTCATTGGCAAAACGTGGACGCACGTACACCACGTACATAAGCGGCCTTCGTATGGCTACAACATACTCTTTCGAAGTACGACCTGTAAAAAGGGATGCCAGAGACTTAGCTGATCCACATTCTATTGGATCCAAAATTATTATAGTACCTACTAAAGGGTGTAAGTCATTGCCCCTTATCGTAATTTAAATCAAAACTTAACATAATATATATTTATTTATAGTTATTTTATGAAATCTGATGTCAATATACCGGTATTGGGTTAAAAAGTGGGGCAAAGTAGTTTCTCTCGGATACGCAGCCGGCAGGTGCGTTAGGAAAATTCGATTTTTACCTATTTAGAAGTTTGATTTGATATCTAAAAAAATGTATTTTTTGCCATTTGCATATAATAATATGCTGTACTGTTTAATATTAACCTAGAGAAGACTTATAAAACTTAAAATTAGGGGTAGAAATTATTTTAAGCTATCTGCAACCTCGCAACATATTCATGTCGGATTTATCAATTTAAATTTATTTCGAACTACGTTAAGCTATTTATTAAATTGATAAAAAAAATAATTATAAAATTTCATTGATAACATTAACTTTTATAATGAGCCTCGTAGTCGCGCAGGGGCACAAGTGTGTAATTTTAAACGCGACAGGTTGTGAGTTTGTTTTCCACTCGAGGAAATAAAATATTATATATTTTCATTTCTCCGCTCTGGTGTCAAGGCAAAGCGCGGCGTTGAGTTTCACCACTCAACATGTAATGGCTCTAGAATTCGGCGGAAAGTGAGGAATGGTGTACCTATCTTAAAATTTGGCTTCCTACCATCCTACATGCGGGATACAGAGTAGCGTGAAGGTGAAAAAAGAATATAAAATTTTAATTTGAAATTCTAGTCCTTTTATTTAATAATACAAATATAGCACAAGCATATTCAATTCTATGTAGTGGTAACTCTATTTACTTGAGAATAATTGTTGAACCAGTGGTACAGTCATATGTGAATAAAACATAAATCTCATAATATATCTATTTTAAATAATGATTTTTTTAAGCGTATAATACATCATTATATAAAGACACGTTTTAAACGTTTAACACGATTTCAGTCTCCGCGCGTGCAACACAATGCTTACCCCATGCAAGCGAGGTGGAGGTATCCACGGGACCTTATTTCGGAGGTCGTATAGCCGTGGAGGCCGCTGACGGAGGACCAGAGAGGTGTTCACTACAAGGGAACCCGAATAGTGCCCAAGACGCCTACATACTTCGTATACATCATGACGAATGCGGTTCTGAGGTCAACGACACAACTGTCGCCACTTATGTGATCGTTCAAGAAAATCTTCCGATTCTCACTCACAGCACTCGCCGGTGAGTCTAAAATTCTAAATAGGGGCAAAAACTTATTATATATTTTCGCTTTCGATAATGGCCGATATGTATGTCAAGGTTTTATTACACCGTTTAGGCTTAATACAGAACAGTTAATGTAGCGACATGATAGAGTCAAGATTTCGGTGTAGCACTTTAACTTTCTTGTCAATACTAAGTGAAAGTTGACATTGTTATACCTAATACGGATATATATATATAGAATATAGAGTACCTTGTATTGACTGATCATTGGACTCTAATCTACAAAACTTTAGGAAAAACAACAAAAAAATTGTTAAATTAATTTTATGTGATCAATAGGGGGTAATTAGAAATTATATCTGATCCCTAATTGTCGTCATTGTAATATATTTAATTGAATATTATAATTGTGATTTCAAATCTGAAGAATATCTTTATATTTAAATAGCTGTTTTCTCCTTTATGTTAGAGTCAGTATGACATTGGTCTCTACCACGTAGTACTTATGTTTCTTTAAGAATCGCCGGAAGTGAAGTATTTTCTTCACAATAGAAAAAGTATGTTCTTTAACATTACAAATCGTATGTAATTTTACTCCAGATGGATTACTTTAGGCATAGGCTTAAAAAAATAGTTAACGTCGTTTAAATTGAGACTGTGGCGTACACGACGGCTGTCGGTTCGATTCCCTCTCGGGGGAATGAAATATATAATATTTTTATTTTTTCACTCTGGCAACAAGACAAAGCGCGGCGTTGAGCCCACTTAACACGTAACGGAGTATCTTACCATCAGGTTCCCCCTTCCTAACCTTTGCCATATATTAAAAGCTAAAATATATTCGAAATTTATATATTTTTTACATCTTAGGTTTCTAGTTCTATGTACATACAAGCCGGAGACGTTGACAGTACGTGCTGGTATCAATTTACCCAAAACCAACCCAGGGGATGTTTTAGTGGAGACCAAGCCGAACGGCGTTGTAGAGCCATATGATGATGAGCTGAACGATAATCGACTGCAGCCGGCGAGGTTGGAAGCGAGGAAAGAAGAAACTCAGCAAAGTAATTTCTCATTTCTTAAATTTTTGTCTTTATTTTTTATTTAAACTATTTTTATATTTAAGTCGCATTTTTGATTTAGTAAGAAATATTTTATATTGAAAAAATAGCATTACGTGCGTTATACCCACAAATAAGAAAGGATTAGCACTTTTTTATTTATTTTTTACTTCAATAAGTATCTTTGAAATTTTCCAGGTATGTTTGGAGAGGTGACACTGGTGATATTCTTAGTGGTAGCTGCATTTGGAGGTGTTGCCCTTTTAATTTGGAAGATGGTTCCGCAATCAGACAAGAGGGACAATGCATCTATTTCAACGGTTTCATCTCTATCTCGCAGTGGAATCTTTAGTAGGCGAAATATTGATAGATTCTCCGACAAAAGTTCTGTGTACTCCATAACTCTGTCTGAAAAGGACGAAGCCAAAAAACCCAATGAATGCGATGATACATCCGAGGCGTAATTTTATTAGTTTTATTTAGTTTAATACACATTAAGACTGTACTTGGTAATGCACCGATTGTGATTATTTTAATGTTTTGTAAATATTTTATTTGATTATTTAAAGTCTTTCGTAACATCACTTGTGAGTTTGTAATGTTTTATACTGATATTTTCACAGTCAATGTAATAACATTTTGAAGGTAACGAGTTTTGAACGCAATAAGTCTCTATAAACGTTTAATTATCTTTCAGTTATTTTTTTTGTGTTTGAAGAACACTTTAAAAATGTTAAATTATAGTGTACAAATTTTGATAATAATAATGAGTGTTATGAGAATTAAAGCAACTCCATGTAGTTTCGGTTTCAAATTTTGCTACTCCAAAAATTTCGATATAGATTTTAATTTCACAATTTCATTTAAATAGATAAGGTTAATTAGGTTTGCAAAAACCTTGCTTTTTACCGCCATTGTAGGATTGTATATATATATAAAAATATATTCATATTTTAAAAAAGTATTAACATAACTTTTCTACCATTTACAAATTACGTCAAGCGATATTTATTTTTTTAGCTCTCCCGTTCTTGTCACAGCGGCTCTCTACATAGTGTGTACGTCACATATTTTGCATTTTTACACCTAGAAATTATTAAAATAGTCAAATACAAGAATTACTTTTGTTTATACAAATAATATTTAAGGTAAATATTTTTTGTTTAATAATTACTTTTAATACTTAGGAATGTGACGCCACGAAATTAAGGATGTCAAACTCGTCCCTCCTCCATAACGTGTGATGTACTTTATGGATACTATATGGCCCTTTTAAAAGAGCGATATAGCAGATGTTGACATCTGGCCAGTATTTAGACAATCGCTAGACCACTGTTTGCCATAATCTAAATATTAAATGCAATTCTCTTAGCTACTACTACATTTAAGACACACAGTGAGTTAAATAAAAAATGTAATAAATAAAAATAGTATTTTTATTTAAAAATTATGTCTTTTGTATCATTAAACATTATAATTTTCTTTTCCATAGGTTGTTGTAAAGAAAGAAATTGTTTTACAATATCATCTAGTTCTTCCAAAGCTATTTGTGCGTGTAATTTTAGAACTGAATCTTCGTTTGGATCTTTGTATAGTTTATTTAGCGTTCTATAGATGGGCAGGATGTTTTCTTTTAATTCCACTAATGTATCTTGGCCTAGACCCTTTAACAGACTGGCGATCACCATCACGGCGGCTCTACGGCACTCTATCGCTTTATCTGTCTCTACAATACTCCAAATACATAGTAATATCTACAGAAAAAAGGAAATAAGAGTCTTTAAATTAGATTATTGTCTTATTAGTATAAATAATATTATATATTGCTCTATTATTTAAATTATTTTTACTTTACTAGTACACTCTAAAGCTCAATGTGTTTAGCTCTGTATTTGGCACAAGAACAAGGTGTGGGTTCAATCCCACTCGAGGAAATGAAACATTTAATATTTTATACCGCCACAACACCCAATGCCTCCAGAATACTGCAGAAAGTCAGGAATGGACACACTAATGGTCCTGAAGTGCCTCAACACTAGGTTCCCGGAATCTCTCTGTCTACTCTTGGCTTTGTGCGGTATATAGCATGAAGCTAAAAAGAAGTGTTGTTCCATACCTATTATAGAAATATAATTTATATATATAATAACGTGCAACATATATGATTGGTAAGAAGCCCATAATTACCTCATATATAATAGTGCCCAATTTATAATGTAAGACTAAAGCAATTTCTGCCAAGTTAGATAATGCTGACGATCTAATCAAGGGGTCGCCGTCCCTGGTAGCACATAACATGGTATTTAAAAGTATAGTCTTGTGTACAACCGCCATTTCTCCTGAAAGTTTGCCATTAATTTGAAAAACGTAGGCAAAAATGTAGGCCTCCAATAGGTTTTATTAATATGGTAAATCTTAATAAATTAGGCCTTTAAAGCGGGAGAAAATTTTATATTAAAGCCTCTAGTGAGATATTAGAAGAAAGAGCTCTAGCTAAACTAAGCCTCAATTTCAGAAAAAGCTCGAGACCTCCAATTTTTGTACGGAGCCCGAATCGCACTTGTCCGGTTTTATTTAATAAGTCGTATATTTATTTGCTTACCTAGTCTTTTAGTAACTTTAACTATAATATCACCAATTTTCATCCTTAACTCCGCTTTCTTGTTTTGATTTTCTTGTGTGTCTATTTGATAAATTTCTAATGAAATTTCTAAATATTCTTTGCAGAGTACACTTAATACATCATGTGTACATTGTGTAGCTAAAGATGCCAGTCCATTAATCGCAGACAAGTATACGTAGGAGTCTGAATCTTTTAGTTGCTCCTGATATAAAATATAAAAACATCTTAAAAAATGATTTGTTCACTTGTAACTTTTTTTAGCTGCATGCTGTATTCTGCGTAAGCGGTTTAGCGTATGCGATAAGCGGGGGGTAAACCAGTGTTATGACACTCTGTTCTCAAATTTCCGCCCTATTTTCGTGATATTGTGTAGTGAGTAGAAAAACTCAATGCTGTGCTTCGTCATGTAACCAGAGCTAAGAAATGTAAATATTTTTCTAAATTGGAATTTGAATCGAACCCACAACCGTCACGTATAGACTTGATGATGCAATACAGCTGAGCCACAAGGCGTCTAATTAAGAAAATATTAGAATATAATTGTAATATATATATAGATATTTATAAAAAAATATTGTTTCATTACCTGAAACAAACAAAACACAAAATGTCTTTTAGAGAGGGTCTCTGGATCACATTTATCAATTAATTTAGTCAGTTCCATAACCCCATGAGCTCTCACTGGAAGTAAATTATTATAAACATCTGAAAGAGCTTTTTGATAAGCACTCTCCTCTTTCTTAGGAAATTCAGATATAATTAATGATATTGTTTCTTTACACAATATATTCATATATTCAGTGCTATATTCTGAGATTTTTTGTAATAATGGAAGGAATTGATGTAATTTTTGTTCTAGCTCACTAGTTTTATGAGTATTTGATAGAATTGTGTTCAACAAGACCAAAGCTATAGTCTTACATTCATCATTTGAATCATTTTCGTTAATTAAGAATAGATTCTCCACAAAAGTTATTACTATTAGAGGATTTGTTTTCATTATATTTATAACTTTTTGGGAAGAAGATATTTCGGCCAGAACTTGTAACATCTGTGCATACTTCTTATCGTTTACACTTAATAAGTTGATTTCATCTTTTAATACATTTTTATCTGATATTTTCTGTCTCATATGACATAATTCAATAAATATTTGTAAACATGAGTCAAATAAATTTCTTATGATTATGTTATTTGTTGTGGATTCAAATATATCTAAAAATAGAATAGCTGCAGCATCCAACTGATATTCTATATGTGTAGAACTACATTTTATTGCTAAGCCAGAATCATATTCCTCAATTGAAATATCCAATGGTTTTGAATGTTTCCAGCCAAATAAAAACTTTTCTATTACCTTTTTTGCCTCCATTTGATTTAACAACTCTAGACTTTTTAAAATAATATCCCTTATTTTCAATTTAGTTTCCATTTTTGTAGATTTCATGTTAAGTAAAAAAAGTATAAACAAATTAGAAGATAAGGAATAAGGAGGTGGAATGTCAATATTAATACTAGTACAAGCCTTAAAAATTTGTATGTTATGATCAACTTCCTGTGGACTCAGTATTATTATACCAGGAAAATCTGCTTTTGACAAAAGATTTTCATAATCTAGCAATTTGAATATTTCAGTTAATAGATTAGCTATCTGTTCATTTTCAGAATAATGTTCAAACAAGTGAAATAAACAAGAAATTGCAGTTGCTAAATAATGAGAATTATTTAAAAGCATAATTTGCTTTAACTGAGAAACAATATTCCTTAAATACAAATCTTCAGTCAAATTTCCATGTTTTGTAGAAACGATCTTGCAAATCATATCAATCTTTTTCCATTCTACCCCTGTGTCCAATTCGTTAGCATCAATGAAACATCTAATTAAGCTAAGCAATCCACCTGGTGCAGTTAATCTTCGACTCATCTCCTTTGCTATAGTCCTCGTTACAAATAATGGGGGTGAAGGATCGGTTGCACTTTGTAAAACCAATAATTCTTTCATGAGCAATGGTTGGAAGCAATTCTGAACTATATACTCATAAATACTTATATATTTTTGTCTCTCGTGAGCAATTCTCCTATACATTTCTTCTGTCATAGTAAATTTTGGATAAACTCCAGGTTTTTTAATTGGGGCAAAAGCTAATTGAATAAGAGATGCCAGATAATCAGACAAATGAAAAGTGATGATTATATTTTTAAGAACAGGAATCTCATAACTTCTGCTCAAAAAGTCGGTACATATTGTTAAAAACTCATACTTCTGTTCATCTGTTAACTCAATTTGGTCTAATAAACATGCACTTACACTACGTTTTGATAAATTAATACCTAAACCAGGAATTAAGCATAGTGAGATACCAAATGAACTTATAATTTGGTAGCAGGTCCGTAATAACTTTTGGTTTTTTACACTGATAAGAATATCACTATTTTTAATTTCCTTAGCCAGCATATCAATTTCATTAATAATGTTGTCCAAAAACAATTTTATACTATTATATTGAGTGGGCAGTTCTTGATTATTCAGTATGTTAGATGTAGAATCATTTGTGAAAATACTGAGAATTAGCTGATTTTCATTTCCTAGAAGTAAAATCAAATATTGCTTTTAATATATTAACATAATTAGTACACAGCTGTAAACCATAAGCAGAAGTACTAAAGCAATTTCAATTTGTTTACCAGCTTTCAATAATTTCTCAAGTCTTTTAAAAATTTTATCAACATTAGACATTGTATAATATATATGTGAAATATGTTTACTATGATATGATAAATAGTGATTCACAGTTTCTAAATCAAGATATATATATACATATATATTTTTAAATATTGTATAAAATAATTTTCTTTATATAACTTCTTATAGTCAACTTTTTCTTATGTCAAAGTTGAAATGTCAACTGTCAAGACTCGACCCAAGAATTTTATTTTGACACGAGACAAAATGTAAGCAAAGTGGTATGTTTTTAAAATTTTTACAACAACAAAAATCATCAGAAAACAACTTTACACTTCACAAATCAAATACCTTAATAAAAACAATAAAAGTAACAATGGAATCACAATAAATAACTATAAATCACAATATATAAACTTTTATTATAGAAGAGGAATAAATTGTACATTTTTAAACATATTTTTTTATAAAAAAATACATTAAAAATATTACAAAAAACTCTCCTCCAACTGCGGAACCAGAGTCCAAGCCATCGGTGACTATGGCTCCAGAGAGAGGAACCTCTTCACACGTACACGAACTCTCTTCAGACGTCACAAGTAAAACTGCCTTTTGTATACGGTTCTTGATCCAACGGCCAAGCAATAACTTCTTAAGATGTTGGTAAAGGCTTTTCACTATCGAACCGTAAACTGAAACCTCTACCGGCACAATGATCCCATTGAGATTTGACATGGTGGTAATCTCATGGGCTACATTCAAATATTTAGATAATTTATCTTTTTTTACCTTACCTTACCTTCACGAGATTGTCATTATGTCTACTAGTACTATATCAAGCTATTTTCAAGAACAGTCATGAGATTGTATCTATAATAAGGTTCCTCTAATTCAAGAAGGCCATATTGAAGAGCAAGTTGTTGGAGTATTATATTGGCTACTTGATTGTGTCTATGCAAATATTCACCATTGGCAAGACGAGAACAACCAGAAATAATATGTCTGAGGGACTCGCCAGGTCGATGAAAAGCCCAACAGATGTCGATAGTGCCATATTTCATAATATGTGTCTAGTAGTTTCGTGTCTTGATGACTTTGTCCAAATTTGAACAGACAAAACCTCCAGTTTCCCTAAGTAGATTCCCGCACTGTAACCAAGATAAGGAGACAGCAGTATACGTCAGGGCCCACTAGGACTCTATTGAAAGCACCACGCAGCTCCCTGCTCTTTTGCTTTCTTCACAGTTATGCAATCAGAAGCAGTGAGTACTATTAGCCTTCGCCAATTTTCTTTGCCTAAGGAGAGAGAGGTAAGGCTTTTGTCATCTGTTACCACATCCTTGTGCGTATCCATGCCGATTTTGAGAAAATACTCTCTAAGATTGCATACCTCGTGGTAACGAAGGTTCTTGACATTCAAAAAACCTTCAACTTACACAGGATATAAGTCCTATTATAGACGAACGCGGATGGTGCATTCGATGTGTCTTCAACAAGTTACGTCTTTGGCGATTTACACAGTCTTTTGTCATTGTAAGATGGATGGATACGGGTAAAAGTGGCATAACTCAACTATTAAAAGCAATAATTTTAGATCATTCATGTATAGCAAGTGAGATATGACCTTAACCCCCTACATACTATATTAAGCTCCATCATTCGTGAACTATTAAATAATAATTTTTTGATATATTTCCCTTTTATCTCTTAACCTCGTGAATAGGGTACAGTATTAGTCTTTTATTATATTAGTATTTTAGTCGAGTAACGAAGCATTTAGTAGTTAAAAACTGCCCAAACTGCCCAAAAACTGTGATGTGCTGTCTTATCCCTATGGTTAAGGCAGCACATCACAATTTTTGCCAAAACGCTGTTCGCTGGCCCCTATGAGCCAGTTTGCTTCTCTTATTATGATCGTGGTGCCTATATCGCTGCTATTGCTGACGTAGTTCTGTACAATATGAAACTTCCTTTACATTCCTAGCTTTACTTTATAGTACCAATCGTAAGCAAGTTACAGTCAAGTTTTCGGGTAAATAGTCTTGTATAGTAGCTGATTTTGGCAAGCGTGAGGCTTTTCAATTTTAGTTCGAGACCATCCTAACTAAGGATCTGATAGTAAGGACCTTAAAGTCTGATAATGACATATAGCGATGTATAGAAAGCGATGTCAACGCTGCCGGCTATCCCACAGTGGTAGAGCTCAATGCCTGTCGTAAAGTTAAGCCAAAACGCTGTTCAGCGTGCTCTATCTTCTTTGGACATCTAGTTTAAGTCGAGGTCATCGGGGTCATCATAGTCTTTGTTCATTTGCTTAAAATAAACCGTTACTCACGTGTTTGTTCCAGCACTTAGGCAGAGTAGAACCACCCTCTCAGGGAAAAGCGGTCTTATCTGTACAATCACTAAGAAAGACGGCGGTTCCTGCCAACCACAACCAACTTAAAGACCTATTGCTGTACGACGAACGGACGGACGGATGGACAACAGAAGCAACCAGACCCCGGTTTGTTTGAAGAATAACTGAGAGCGTCAATATGGCATCCACCTTGGTCGTTCCACCGGTGATCTTTTGGTTAACCGCAGCTCAGCTGTGGGTGTACAAAATTTAAATTTATTGAAAGCAAAAGAAAGCGCCTGGCAGTTACTCTGAACATGGCGATGGTCTTTGATCGAATGTGGATATATATAACCATCCATTATTAAAAGTAAACATAAATGTTGTAATATTATATATAGTGCAATTTATATTATGCATTGTTTTATGAACGCAACTAGTAACTGTCATTCAATGTCAAAATTATTGTACGGCAAAGGCAAAATCCTGATTCCAATTTTTCCTGTCAATTGTGGTGAATTTAACTGCATCTTTGTAAATTTCGAAGAAGAAAGAATAATTATTACCGATTGAAATATTTTTCTAAAACCAAAATATTCTGTTTTGATAACATTATTAATATAGGAAAATCAAGATGCTGATTAAAGTTAAGGTAATAAGAGAAAAAGTATAATACATTTTTTGTAAAATAAAAAGACGATTACTCATAACCTCGATTTTTTCAGACACTCACCGGCAAAGAAATTGAAATAGATATAGAACCCACTGATAAAGTGGAACGTATTAAGGAAAGAGTTGAAGAGAAAGAAGGCATTCCTCCACAACAACAAAGACTCATATTTTCTGGAAAACAAATGTAAGTAATTAATATGAACAAAGTATAGATATTATTGACTTTTCTCTCGGTTTCTTTATCTGCTGCATCTAAAAGATTAAATGGTTATTCATTTTTGGAACATTACAATTTTGGTTAATACGTATTTTTTTAGGCCGTCGTGGCGCAGTGTCACAAGCTTGCGACTAGACACGACGGTTGTGGGTTCGATACCCAATTGGAGGACTAAAGTATTTATTATAACTAATATACATATAATAATGAAATAGTATATTTTTACTAGAGCTAAAAAATTATAATATATACATAAAAATTATAATATATACATATTATAAGATCTTTAATTTTTGCGATTATTATACATCTTAAATGAAATTCTTTAACTGGATTAATCATGTTAATGAAGTATTATACATTTTTGGAAATACATATATTTATATATATTTTCATTTCTTTGCTCTGGCAACAAGGTAAAAGTGCAGCATTGAGTTCCCCCAATCAATGCAGCCGAAAGTGAGAAAGGAGTATCTTAACACTAGATTCCCTCTGCCCAACCTGCTTTATTTTTTACTTTCTTTTTTAGGAATGATGAAAAAACCGCCCAGGACTACAAAGTTCAAGGAGGATCTGTTCTGCATTTAGTACTAGCACTGAGAGGTGGCAAGTGATCTGTTGTAACAATCATCTTAATCTAACAACATTTATTTAAGTTTATGTTTCCTATAAAATGTAATTTTTTAAAATAATGATTAAAATAATGTACAACACTTATATTTAATCATAAAAAGCCTTCTGTAAAAAAATGTTTTTTTTTCCAGATTATTCTATGACTAGGGACTATAGTATTCTATGAATATTCTATTCACAGCTTTACTAGTTTCTTTGATATCGATAAATTTTTAGTACAACTTTTATAGAGGATATACAAATAAAAGAGGATCTCAATTTCTGAGATACCACACCCATATACACTCTGCTGTGTGCACAATAGGCAAAGGGAACCCAGTGTTAAGACACTCCCCCACTCCTTTCTACCAAATTCTGGAGGCATTGCGTGTTGAGTGATGAAACTCTACACCATGCTTTGTGAGACAAAGTGCATTAGAGTGAAGAAATGGAAATATAAATTTATATAATTATTTAATTTCTTAGAGTCTGGTTCAAACCCACATCCAGTCATGTTTACAGTCTAACTTTGTGCCCCTGTGCCACGACTGGCCTTGAACATTTATATACAGCTATATCTGTAATTTTACTAGATAACAAATACGAATAAAATTGCACTTTATTTTTGTATGTTAAGTTAAACATTGTTTTTTGAAAAATAGCCTACAATTACAATTTATCTGTATGCCCACTTATCTGAACTACTATGCCAATCCAATAAGCACTCACTTGTGCCTTTTATGAGTTGCATTTGTGTCACTCAGTCATCAAAGTATCATGTTTTGTAAGAAATTGTTTAACAATTTATAAAACAGAATAGACATTAAATTATGTTTTGCCATATAAAATAAAATCTTGATTGATAGTGCCAATAATATACAAGCATATTATAATGGTAAGCATATAAATTATAAAAAGAATAAATAAATAAAACAGTTAAGTGCGAATCGGGTCTGCCTACCTGTTTCCTTATTCCTTACCTATGCTTCCTTACTGGTTTCAAGATGTAGGTCAATGGGAAGTATAGCTCATAAAAGTTGACGAACTTAAATTTGAGGGTGTATGCACTCATTTTGTATGTAATCAACTACTAATGTAAGTTTATAATGATTTGTTTCTATAAAATATGCATAAATTTTTGAATTTTACCTTTCTTTGTATTGTAAGTTTTTACTTCATGCCAAATTTCATAACTTTAGGTCCACGAGAAGTACCCTATATGTTTTGATTACGCAGCGAATTTAATATATGCAAAATCGATGCTGAAATACTAAAGCTCAATTTTTTAATACTTTCTTGGGAATAATATTAGAAATAGCATTGTCCATTGCCAGAAGACGGTAAGCGCTTATAGCTTATAAAATTATGATTGCTTATAGTAGCTTTATATTTTAACGGAAGTTAGACACTGTTTTTTGCTTCTGAGTTGTCTAATCTGTCAAAGTAACCACCATCCAAACTTCACACTTCCTAATACTACCCAGCCTCCAGGCTTTATGAAATAAATTAAGTCTGGCCCTGCTCTTCTACTTTTGGCTTTGGCTTTATAGAGATATAAGGTTAGAGTAAAGTATGTTAGAAAACGTATAAAGATTTAATGTCGCGAGATTTTGAATCCATACTTCTTGGAAACTCTTAGGCCTGTATGTATGAAATCGCACTCAAGTCTAAACTCGATCTTGGGATGCTAGTTTCATTCATAGTTTCATTCATTCATAATTTATGAAAATGGCATCTTAAAATTAAACTTAGGCTTGAGAGCCTATTTATAAATACGGTCCTAAGTGCTACCTGTCCTAGTTTTATGGAGACAGGTTCAATGATCATTATTTATTTTGTTAGTTTTTATTTATGGTTAGTTATTTAAAAGGAGACATTAAAATAAAAGCAGCTTTCTTATTGAGCAAGTAATTTATTACACTCATAACATTGTATATATATATATTTAATTCAGCCATACACAAATTGTGCTGAATTTCACATTTTACATCGAAAATAAACATCTTTGGTTTACTAAACAAATCAACAACATCAATTCAGATTTGTCTTTATATATTTCTAGAGTAATTATAAACATTAAAATATTGTAATTGCAGTTTACCACATATTTTTTTCTTGTATTATTGATTTGAGCATTATTAATTAATGAATTTTTGAAAAATATACTATAAGATTTAGTCTAATAATGCCTACATTGAGGTGAATTTTAGTGAAATAATAATAATAATAAAAATACTAATTTACTTGTCATTTTTCAATTGATTAATATAATTTTGTTATTTATAATATACAAACGTTTAAATGACTTCGGGACGGACATATAATAAAAATTTTGACACATGATTTTTACTAGAAAATAGTTACAAAGAAATAGTATACGTTCAAACTATAGTGCCTATTAGATTGTAGAAAGTACGAAAATTGAAGCTTATGGTGGCGATAAAAATCTTGAAATAAGCGACATTGACACTTGCAGCACAATGAATTTTTGGCACACACTATTTACAACAATGAATACTACACCATTTTTTTTAAAAAAAATTTGCGCATTTGCTGTCCATTTGCAATATCTTCTAAACTAAGTACATCCAAATGTAATTGAAATGACATTAAATTTTTACTATACTCAAGGACGAGAATAATAAAATTAGAAAATCACACAGATTTGTATTATTTCATAACTAAAATAATTACAATTAATACAGTAAAAACTACAAGAGATCCTTTCTTCTTTTTCTTCTTCCTCTTCGCTTGCTAAACACCAATATCTGAAATGAACATACATTTAAAGCTATTTAAAAGGTTTCTTTTGCTCGTTCGTTTGTCTGTCGCCGTGAAAACTCGCTTGAAGAACATGGAAAAACTCTTGGCTTTAATGAAAAAATAATAATATTCAAATACTCAATAGGCACATACTAATAAACAATATATTTCGGCCGATTACTAAACGACGAGCGACGAGCTATGGCTTCCTTTAAGTTTTTCTGAACTTTGCGCATTTCTTACTCAAGAAGAAAATAATTAAAAGTAAGAAAAATCCTGTTCTATCTACAGCTCACTTCACGGCCACATTTAGCCGATCGTACTTATACCTTACCTTATTCAAAATTCAACCGTCAGACAGCGCCGGTGTGACCCATCCGTATTTATCATGTGTTTTGACAAGGGAACGGAAAGCTTCCTCAGCTCGACGCCGCGAGAACTCGCGTGAGGAGCGCGGAGGGACCCTCGCCACGCGGCCCTGCCCCTTGACCACCG
>DVQM01000448.1:0-17497 GCA_018231645.1 Heliconius ricini
TCGGTTTTACAGTCACACTTTGTGCCACTGCGCCACGACTGGCCTCAAATATATAGTATAGTCTATGTATATACGTGAATCAAAAAAAATTGTACCATTTTTAACAAAAAAATGTGCGGACGGAGGAGTATGATATTTGTATGAGGAGTATTATATTAATGAATTATATAGAAAAGCAGTGCAGGGCAATAATAGTATCTAAAAATTGATCATTATAATCAATTAATGAACGTTAAACAGTTTACTTGTGTACTGATTGTACTTACGGTAACTAATTTCTTTAACTGTTGGTTAACACGCGAAATGAAAATAAAGTAAATGTAATAGCTTTTGTTCTTTGCAACCGGTTGTACAAATTTAATTTATTTTTCTAGTTATTTCAGTTACTTTACATTTACTATAGGTTTACCTGTATATCCATATTTTTATATACTAGGAAATCGATACGTTCATCTGTATCTATGAAAATAAATTATGAAAGTTTAGACCTCGCGTCGGGAGAGACCTCAGTTGACCTCCGATAACATAGTATACATGACGCTGGGCCAAGGTCATTAAAAGAATGGAGTCCGTCCGGACGGCATGTTTGAAGAGGTTTAGGTTAGATTGACAACAGTGCACGAGGCGAAAGAGGTTTAGAGAGGCGAAACTTAATTAAATAAACTAATACACAATGATCTAATCACAGACAATGATATTATTTGTAGTCGTGAAGGTCATAAACTCATCTTAATAGCCTCTATCTTAGATCCTCCTAAGTGCCTTTCTCATAACTGTTTTCTATTCCTTCTTTTTTAAATAATGTGTTATTGTCGATTTAAATTTCACTAGAATAAATGGAATATTTAATATTTAAATTTCCTCGTTCTGGTAACAAGCTAAAGCGCGCTAATAAAGTTAAAATAATATAGAATAAGATAAGCCAATAGCTTTTAATAATATAAAATAAGCTCAACACACATTGGGTTCAGTATGCGCCGGAAAATGGGGAACGTAAAATGTGGAGCGTAAAAATGGAGTTTCTTAACACTAGAGTCCTAGATTCCTTGGACTGCTCTGTGCGGGATACAGCGTGAAGCAAAAACGATTTTTTCTAATATTTTAATATAATACTTAATCATATACATAAAGGTAACCTCTTTGTTTGACCGATTTTATTTCTTTTCCATTAATATGTGGCGATTGCGTGCATATTTCCATTACGAGCCCTTATATGGATCTATTCTGTCATATTTACACGAGTTACGTGACGTCTTATTTCGATGTGATCTAGTTTGTTTGATTAATGATTTGTATTTAGAAATGTTTTTATAAAGATCACTTAAAATAATTATTATATTTCCTACAAATAAACTAAACTAATACTTTGTTATTTTGGGTTCCGTTTTTTACTATTGAACGGTAGAAAATATTCTGTATCGCTATATATGATATTCATCCGGTTTATATTGATATAGAGAACAATATAAAATATCAACGTTGCGTTCCTACTTCGTTGAATAGGTGTGAGTCGAAGTCACGCCACGCTTACTTTTTCGAAATATTTTTTCTTTCCTTGGTATTTGAGTACCACTTTAAAAATGTTAAAATATAGAAAAATAGAAAACTAATCTTGATCTATATGATGAAAGAAAATTTGCAAATTGTTAGAAATCGGAAGCGGTTAAAGTTTTTGAAAAATAATGATATGTGTCACCCAATAACACGTGTGTCATTCCGATAAGGGCCGTTGACTACAAACAACTGCCCTCCATTGACACAATTCCACTGCTTTCATAGTCTTTTTCAAATATGTTTACCCTCTTTTACACGAGTTTACTAACAATATATTAAAAAAAATATTTTTTAAGATCTTTTTGGGTAGGATTGGTGGACTACCAATTCTCTCTAAAGAGACTATAGGAACACATTCAAACGAAATAAAATTTTCAGTTTTATTATATTAAGTATAGATATGTATAATACTGTGTATTAGCGTACCTCTAATTCATTATACTATATTCATATTTCATAAAAAGTTATTTTTTATCTACATATCTCGAAATCGTTCTCGCTCTCTTCTTTTATATTTTCTTTATTTAACTCTTCAAGAATACAACATGAATCATTGTATTTCACGTTTTAAATTAGGTACATTTTTTGTATAAAATAAGTAATAAATAAAAAAAAACCAAACTTATCTTACAACGGGGGTGAACAAAAATGCTTTAAGAACCGAGGATCGGTTCTTAAAGCATAAAATTACAGGATAATTTGCTTAATGTGAAAATAAGATTAAATTTTCGGAAAGCAATAAGATGATTTCGATTGAAATTATTTTTATGGACGTTAAACTCCATTTGTGGCATTTACTTAACCTGTTATCGACAAAAGACCGCTGTCCCAACGTTACTTAAGGCTCATATTAATGTTTCTTTATTTCCGTTTTATAATTTGCTATCTTAGCCGTAGGGAAGTAAAAAATATCGATATTATATTATATTTATACTGTACACAGTCATATATTAAATTCTTAGATATAATATAAATAGTTTTCAAAATATTAAACGTTTTTAAGAAGCTAAATCATCAATAGAAAGAGTAATACTCTACTATTCGCCCAATACTCCCGTGTTTCCGTTATTTACAATACCTACGCGCTGTATGTCACATATAGCAGGATGGTCAGGCGCAACCTAGTGCCAGGACACTCCAGTTGTAAACATAAGCCTGCATATAATTTTACAATTAATTAATTTAA
Source organism: Heliconius ricini (assembly GCA_018231645.1). Taxonomy (NCBI): domain Eukaryota; kingdom Metazoa; phylum Arthropoda; class Insecta; order Lepidoptera; family Nymphalidae; genus Heliconius; species Heliconius ricini. The sequence goes on from DVQM01000448.1 coordinate 2,741, forward strand.
TGTTCTGATTCATAAATTAATTGTTAAAATTTTGACAGTCTGAGAGCTATTATTTAATTATTGATTGTGTCTTATCACACAATGTTTTTGTAATATCACATATGACATATGACTATTGCAATATTATCTATCATCATCACATATACAAAAATATATTATCACCCCCAGCAACAATTTTCTCAGCGCGAAGACGATCTCAATCAAATATTAGAGCTATCACGAGTAACACGTACCAGTCATACTGCAACGATGTGATTTCAAATTGAAAACGAAAATGGCGATGTGAAATGAGAGTACCTACGTGCCGCTATTTAGCACCCAAACGGCGCAAGCGCAAATTGGAAATCAAAACAACCATCCGCCATTGAAGCTAATCGAATCTTTAACGTCGTGATCGATAATCCCGATCGGAATCACGATTATTTGTGTACAGTGATACACCGAGTCTTTACGTAACATCACTATTTCCTTCGATTCTAAATGAAAAATAAACCTTATTGCTTAGGTTATAAAGTCGTTGATATAAAACGATGAGAGGGTATCGATTCTGCATTGCATATCGATATTATTACTTCATGTACGGAGTTGTCGAGTGCACCTATTCCTTTGGATTATATTAAATTATAGCTAGGAGTGAAAATCGTCTCGTAATGTGTTGCCAGATTGCTGGCGTGGGACCGAACGTATCATTTGGTCCGATCCACTCGACGCATGGACTGTAATCATTGAATTAGTATTTTGTATTTTTCTTGTTTTAACATTCCTAAAAACAATTATTTTAGTATTTGTTGTAAAGCTGACTCTGATGAGGAAAATGAGGTGTGCTTTGTTCGTAGTATAGGCTTTCAATTGACTTGAGTATGCTTATATGATTCTAACATCCGTCTAATGGCCTTAGCCATAGACATAGAGTTTGTATAAGTTTTTTTTATTGTCAATGTATATATTTCTAAATCATTTTTTTGTATAGAATTTAGCTAGAAACTAACTACTAATAATAACTGATTATGTTTTCTACTTTTATGTATAGTCTAGATTACAGAAATAAACGGCTCAATATATTATTTTAAATCTTAAAAGAAAAACAAAGCCTACATAGATATTTGCAATGTCTAGATACATAGAAATAATCAAATACCGTAAAATACAAAACCATAAAATAGAACGGCCATCAGAGTTTTGTAAGAAACCAGTTAAGGGAAATTGAGTCTTCCTTAATATAATGTAATCATGTACACTTTGTCTAATCCATTTTCCACGGCGACGTGCCCCGGAGACATTAGCATCTGTTAAAATAACATTACTGGTGATAACAATCTCACTTGAATCGTTCACAACGATAATGTTATGAAGTTTCTGTAATTTCACTTAAGCTAAGATGAATGGCAGATGTCGGTTGAGGGTTCCGTATTTATTATTTATTTCATGTTTTATTTGGTATTTACGAATGGGTTTTTTCTTTAAGATGTTAGAAAGCTCCGTTCTTCATTCTCCGTCTTAATTTGAGACATTACGTCCTGGATATGTGATGATGTTATCGGTGCTACATTTGGCCGCGTAATGAATATGATCTGTCCTGAGCGAAGTGAATATTTACTGCGCCTCAACGGCTTAAATTTATTTAAAGGTTTTTTTTTAATATTATCTATAATAAAATTGAAGAAAAACTACTGTTTGTTGTTCAAAAGTATTTTTCCATTGTCAGTTATATTTTTTTATAACAAAGGAATTTATTCTACTATACATATAATATTATTAACATATTTTTGTTGCATACATAAGCTTAAACGTAGGTACTCGGTGTGCCTATTTGACAATTCAATTATTAAAAAAAAACAAAATACAAAATTACAATCCATTGCATTCAAGGCAAACAGACGCAACCCTAAAACAAAAGAAGGTAAGTTAGCACAACTAATGTCAGTGTAATGAGGTCTTATCTGAATAATTAAAAGTCGATTTGGCGCGCTTTCTACCACAAACACGTTTATGAAGCGGTACAAAATACAAATCTAACATTAGTGACATGGCTAACTAGGCGAATCCTTTTAGTAGAGATTAATGACTGTAGAGACGTGGCTGTATGACAGATACCATATTGGGGAACTTTTATAGTAAAAAATTGTAATTATTTTTTTTTGGAGGCCAGTCGTGGTGCAGGGGCACAAACGTGTGACTGTAAACGTGACAGGTCGTGGGTTCGATTTACACCGGAGGAAATTAATTTTTTTCATATTTTCATTTCTACGTTCTGGTGTCAAGGTTCTGATTCCGCCAACCAACACACAATGCCTCCTGAATTTGGCGGTTAGGCATTAAGCTTCCTCCTCTGAAGCTGAAAAAAAAACTTATTTTAATGTACATACATATATTAAACGTGATTGTAACAGGTTAACATTTCATACATAAAAAAATGGTGTATAAAGAAATCATATAAAAAAATGTGTATCAAAAATGTGTGAGAAATAACTACTAAAAAAAACAGAAATGCTAAAAACTTAGCTACAAAGTGTATCTAATTTTTGTATTGCGATTGTACGAAACTTAATATCAAACATAACAAAATTGGTATATAATAATAAGGTTTCACTATATATTGGTTACAACAATTTGTATCACCTTTCGTCACAGCATCCGTCACGAGATCAACCAACTGGAAAGATTCACTCAATCTATTGTAAGATGTGCCTGAATGAATCAAACTCCAGTGTTTTTGTGTGTAATGAATAAATTTATATAGTGTTATAAAATATTTAAATCTATAGCAGAGGAAGAAGAGGATGCGTAGTGTTAAGACACTTCATTTCTGCCAAATTTTCGAAGCATTGCGTGTTGAGTGGTGGATCTAAACGCCGCCCTTTTTACCTTGAAACCTCAAAAGAACTCGAACCCATGTGTTTTGAAAACCGTTCAAGTTCTTTATTTTGATCATTTTTATGTATCTTCAAAATATTTTGCCCCTTAAAAAATATAAATGAAAAAAATCCACTTAAGTTAAACGTAACTATAAAATTAAATATCACGATGCAGATGAAAGAGTGTTTAAAATTCTTTGTCGAGAACCGATAATGAAGCTATAAAGCTATTTTTCTACATAATATTTAATCGTTGTATCGTGAGCGCGGTTTTACTGCTCACTAAAAAGTGGATTGTTAAATATAACTTCATTTAACTCTAGTTTGGTTACATTGTATTAAACTAATTATAAGTTAATGTTTTTATTAAGCAAAATATATATTATATTGTTAGAAATCAGAAGCGGTTATAGTTTTTTAAAAAAACACGATAAAAACACACATCGTCCCTGTTTCTAAACTATTTGGTAAAGGATACTACGTTATTGCAATAAGTGAGATGTATCACCTAATAACAATACTTCACACTAGTTTCCTTCCAATAGGGGGCGATGCCGACAAGCAATAGCCCCCGATTGACACAATTCCACTGCTTTTATCATCTTTTTCACCTAAATCTATTCTCGTTTACACGAGTACGCTAACAATATACAATATATATTAAATATGTAATGCATCATAAAATGATGTCTCATGTTTTTTGTTTTCATTTTAGCTTCATCCACAATAGTCAGGATAGACGGAGAGAACTTAGTATTAAAACCCTCCGTTCCCTATTATTGGTTTTATTTTCTTATTATCGTAGCCCGCAAATAATAATAATTCTTCGCCTCAAAGTGAATTATACCTATGTTATATAATATCTTCATAAGATTTACGTGTATAGATACAGGATAAATAGACAAAAGAAAAAAAACCCATATTATATATATATATAAGGAACCCTAATACTTTTTATATATTTTTTAAATTTTTAGTATATTTTTTTAACGAAAAATCTGTGAAGAGCGAGTCAGACTCGCCCACTGAGGTTTCCGTATCAACTTCAGAATTGTAGATTAACGGGATATGAGCCATTATGTATTGTTTTGTGCTCCATTTCGTATAGAATTCACCGTATAATCAAAATCTAAACATATATCTTTCATATAAAATGAGTGGGTACTCATTTTGTTTTAAATCAACCAACAAACATAAATTTGTATTGGTTTTTTTCAATTCTCACTTTTTTTATATTCTTTTATTATAACTTCTCACTTCATGCCAAATTTCACCACTGTAGGGCCAAGGAAAGTGCCTACCGAGTTCCCTATGAAATGCAGCAAAAATGATACATATTTTTATCTTTTGATAGATCTTTTCTGTGCTCAAATATGCGGCCCGCATAATTGATATTACTTTCAGTTTGATGCTACGATAAGAGTTTTACAGTTTTCCTATTGAGGTACAAAACTCTAAAACAATCAATTATTAAATTAAATACTTAGTATGTTATAATTGTTAAATTATTGTATACTAAGGATACAATAACATTTAGGAAAACGAATAAAACTTTAAACCTGGTCTTGAGAACCGTCTAATGCTATTGAACTGTTGGATTTGGATAATCCTAAGAGGCGTGAATCCTGCTAAGTTCAATGTTAAAATACAAGTAGCTTTTTTAAGCTTTCACCAGAAACACTAAGCATATTTACTTTAAAGTGTCAAAAACAAAATTGAACAAGCTTTCTTTAACAAAAGTATAAAAAAATAATAACTATTTGTTACACAGAATCCGAATGTTTAAGTAAATACAAAGTAACTTTAACACGGCGTAATCCGTAATCGGGTGTGAAAAGATTCTGCAGATAATTACAATTTTAATCGGTGCTTAAGCGTCTTTTGCTTTGTAAAACACTTTGTTCGAGACATTGTTACTTATATTAAGTATAGGTTATTTTAATTCAGTTTTAAGTGAATTGTGTTGCGATTTGGATTATTAGTTGAAGTAGTTATTATATATAATATAATTTCGACAGCTTCAAGCTGTATTAGGCATTGCGTGTTGAGTAGCGTATCTCAACATCGCATTTTGCCTCAACACCAGAGTGAGTAAATGAAAATATACATTAAAATAAATATTTTATTTCCTTCAGTGAGGGTTGAACCCATAACCTGTCCCGTTTACAGTCACACACTTGTGCACCTGCGCCATAATTGGACTCTATAACTCTATAATATCGATAGCAAGTCGTGGACATGAACTCGGTTATAAAGTACCTACATTACTCTACTAAATGCTTATACCTACACTATTATATTAATTTTATTCAGTTACCGTATTGTGAAATACGAAAGATATTTGAAGACAAAGGATAGAAGAAAACAGAATAAAAGTAAAATAAGTCGATCGTAGATCGTCCAGTACCTACACATTTACAAATTGTATATACTTGTCATAAGGTCTAAATTTATAAGAGATTTAGAAGTCCTTGACTAAGTAGGCATCCAAGAAAAAACACCTAATAAGTTTTTATTTATAGCTATTAACATGAAAATTACTAAAAGTGAAAGCTAAAAAAAAGCAATTTATTCTACGCTAGCACAGAAATATCAGTTACAAAATATCATTTACCTATCTGTATATCAAAGAAATCATTTAAGCTATACTCGTTACCTTCTAATTTTTTTCCACATAATGATTTAAATTGAAAATTTAATTTCTGAAGATCCAATTTCGAAGTGGGCGATCAAATATTTAGTTAGTAGTTCCCACCAGTCGTGCGCCGTCGAACATGGACGCGTCAGAACACCACCTTCCTTTTTGACTTAAACCGAAACCAATTGATTCGGCGGCCAGCGACGCACAGTTTGTTTAGCTCGGTCGAATCTATCCAAAAAGATGAGTGGTGAATTGAATCCATCCCTCGCAGCTCCCACAGTATACAATAATTACGTCAATTTTAACTTTAAGGCGTCCATTGCTCGTTTACGTAAATAAAGCTAACTTATAAAAGCAATGGAGGAGAACCATGTTGGAAGTTTAGTAAATCTTATTGTATTGATACAGAGGAATGCCATGAAAAACGTCGTCATCACGAGCGGATATCAGTCGAAAATGGCCGTGGTAATGGTATTTGTTTGTCGATTTATCCGTTTTGCCCTGTAACTCGATTTGCTTTTTGTACCCCCAACACAAAAGTAAGTAAATTTTGTTAGTGTTTCGCTCTGAGAACGTCGTGACGCTTTTTGGTACAGATCCACGACTCCGCCGTGACGAGATCAATTATTGGCGTGATTAAAACTAATATTGAGTTATGATTTGCTTTGGGTCGATCTTGTTTACGTTACGTAGAAATTTGGCAATTTGGTATAAAATATTCTCGGAAGTGAAAATTAAAATATTTTCTTAGATATTTCATTAAGAGTTCTTATCAATTTTAACTTTTGTTACAATTTTTTGAATCGACAAAATTTTATAATGAATAACTCCCAATAAATTGTATTCAAAGTAGGTGTGACTAACAGCTTGCAATACTATAAAAAACAGAAAAACTTAACTTATTTTATATTAAAATTTGATCGAAATTTAAGTTTTTTTTGATACAGATAATTATACACATATAATAACATTGTGATAAGCTGAATTCGATATGCTTCAAACTTATTTGTTAATCACTAAAAAAAATGTCCTGGATATCAATTTCAGATGAAAATAGCAAGCTGACTTGTGCTTTTTTTACATACTAATTGGGTCACCAGCTCAAAGAGACCTATTTTTTTGTCATTTCTTGACCCATAATATATAAAATTAATAAAAGTCGACAAAAAAAAACCATTCATATAAATATAAAAAAGCGGTAAGGTTCGCCTGTAATTTATTTTAAATTAAGCAAAAAATAAATGTAGTGTTGAAAATCGAAGTCCGGTTGTCACATCCGGCGTCGCAGTGACACTGCTGGAAAAAACTAATAATGGTTTGATTGATTTTGACCACACGCTCTTTGAAGTCTGTACACACTGACCGCACATATTGAGCAATTATAATGTTCTTTTATTATTTATTGATATAAAAATTTAAAAGATCTTTGTGAGGCTGTTGGGATTTGCGTAACTGAATAAGTTGGTTTAAGCAGCTTTGTCGATAGAGCCGTCGTGGCGCAGTGCCATAAGTGTGCGATTATAAACGAGACGGTTGTCGGTTCGATTACCACTCGTGGGATTGAATTGTTATTTGTTAACATTTTAATTTCTTATCACTGGTGTTTCGGCAAGCGCGGCGTTTAGCTTCGCTATTCAACACACACAACTCGAAACTTTGGAGGAAAGTGTGAAATGAAACGTCTTAGCACCAAAAACAAAGGCAGCAAAAAGCGTGCAGCTGAAAGCAACCAGAGATATAGCACGATAGAGAGACACTATATTAAGACACTCCGTTGTCCGCTATCCACCGAAATCCGAGACATAACTTGTTGAGAAGCGGAACAGAGTCCCAGTAGAAGAGATTTCTACAGTTCTTTACAGTAAGAAATAACACAGCGTCACTATGAACCAAAAAGTAAAAAAAAAAGTGACTTATATCTCGACTATTTTGTCATATAGATCAGCAAATAATAATCATAACACTCATTTTATCTAGAAAAAGTAAAAACTGAATGCAATTATTAATTTTCCATTGTGAAAAAGTAATATTATGGTTACAAGTTAAAAAGTTTTTGCCACCAAGGTTTCCGTACATAAATAAGAGGTAAATTGAAGCTTAGCTTAGCCAGAGCCCTTTCATCTGATATCTCATTTGAACTTTGACTTTAATAAAGCTAGTACTACCCGTGTATGCGAGCTGCCAAATTTAATATTCTAGGTCAACCGGAAGTACTTTAGTGAAAATTAGTAATTTTTATACCTTTATTGTTACCGTGTTTTTCGCGATATAAACGCCCATGTCTTTTTTTTTAACTAAATGTAGAAATACATTGTTTTTCAGGAAATTAAGTGATCATAGATCTGACCATACAATACTTTAGATCTGACTACTCGTAAAGGGGTATGGTTAAGTTTCAACTCAATTTCTCCAAACGTTCCTGCGATAAAGGCTCTTGACAGACAGAGAGACAGACAGACGAAAGGACAACAAAGTGATGTTATAAGTTTTCCTCTTTTTTTTTCTTAAATGGTACGGAACCCTAGCAAGTTACAACGTATCACGCGGCCGTATCTACATCGACTCGACTAAACTAATTACGGTTATTGCAGTGTTGGGAAAGCTGCAAATGAGCGGATGCGTGTGTTTTTTTTAATGTACCCACTTCCTGTTTAAGGGAAATCATATTTAATGTTTGTATGGGGCTTCTATGTTTTGTTAATTCATTGCCTATTGATGTTTAATAAATGCTGTTATTTTATATATAACAGCATTTATTAAACATCAATAGTATAGGAATATTAATTTTTATTGATTTTTTTTTGTAGCATCAAGCAGGGTAGGCAGAGGGAAGTGCTTGTGCTAGAAGCGCTAGTGTTAAGACAATCAGTTCCCATTTTCGGACGAATTGTTAAGTTGCGTGTTAAGTAGTGAAATCAATGCTTTGCCACTAAATTATTTTATTAATTAATAATTAGTAAGTTTCTTACTACCCACATGAAAAACGGAGCAAATTGAGAAGTCCAATGGTTTGTCGACGTCATAATATGAAGGTCTATCTGTATGAGGCCTGTCGTACCGCAGGGGCACAAGTGTGCGTCTGTTAACGCGACAGGTTGTGGGTACAATTTCCACTCGAGGAAATGTAATATTTAATATTTTCATTTGTTCACTCTGGAAACCGCTACTCAACATACAATGCTCCCGAAATGTGGCGGAAAGCCGGAAGTGGCTTAATGGGAATGAAGTGTCTTAACACTGAGTTCCTAAGTTCTCTCTGCTTACTCTGTAGAAATGATAATTCTTCTCGAAGAATAAATAATTTAAGTGAGATCGAATGCTGATATTTTCCGATACCTACTGATAAAATTATAGACACTATTGGATTCCACAATCCAACATATAAAGACTTCGAATAGATGAAGAATCGTCTCAAATGGGAATCGAACCTACAACTTGTCGCATTTCCAGACGCCAATCGTGCGACTGACCCTTGCACCACGACTAGCCTCAACTACTTACGACAAGCTATACTTTAAAACAATAAAATATCAGGTGGTCAATTAAATTGACTATTTCACCTAACTTGGTTCATCACACGGTGTTAAATGATGAACGCTTACTTCTTGATAATATAAAAATGCAAAAAGACTAATTTGTACATTTATCTAACATTATCAGTTGGTCTGTTCCTTAAAAAAATGCACATCAAAATCCCTAACTGAATTTACACGATCCGGGGCACTAACGACACAAAATAACAATTGCGGCGACAGAGATCGTATCGCTGTAATTTGGTGCGCGTTCAAATTTTGTGTGCGGTAATAGCGGTCTTATTGTGTTATTTACACAAATAAAAACGTTTATTTTTACATTTTCCCAAAATTAAATATGGGCTAATTTACCGGCCGCGGGAATTACGCAATCGTGTAATTTGTGCTGTCAAGGGCAACTTCAGACGGACGTATTTTAAAGCAAGAGATTATTATTAATATTTATATTTAAATATGTATGAATGTGTATGTAGTGTCGTATGTGTAAATGCGACTGTTGTGGGTTTGGTTCTCGCTCAGAGGAATGACATATTTAATATTATCATTTGTTCGATTTGTTAACAAGGCAAAGTGCAGTGTCCAGTTTCACCACTTTAATCGCATTGTCTCAAGAATCTGGAAAGTTGGAAACGGAAGTGTCTTAGTGGGATATTTGAATTGAATTGAATTTCTTCACAAATGAAGAATGTTTAATCCGGAAAGCCTAACTTCAGGTCGTATTTCCTATTTCCTGAATGGTGTATATTATATTGCAACTGTAGGTACGTGTTTCGTACTAATGATATTAATTAAAACTATCTGAAAAATATCCTGTCAATATAATCAGAACACTTTGGATTGTCTTGCAGTTTAAAAACGTCTAACACGATCTACTGGTTAGCCAAAGAGAAACGTATATAAGTAACTCACGTTTTCCACTTTCCACCAAATTCCGGAGCCGTTGCGAGCAGAGTGGATATCAACGCCGCGTTATGTTTCGTTACCACAGCGAGAGTATTAAATATTTCTCCGAATAGTAATCGAACTCACAACCTGTGTTTACAGTGGCGTGCTTGTGCCCCTGTGCCACAATTTCCTCTTTTTACAATCTAAGCATACAGATTTATGAGCTACAAGTGCCATAAATAAAATTAAAGTTTACAGTCAGCCTTAGCGGTACTGCAAGTTTGTTATCGTCAGTTTATTATTCATGTGTTATTACTTGAGTAATTTGTGTCGTTCGTGTAATTATGAAGAGGAAATCCTTGTTATTCTGTAATTGGTGTATTCTAATGCGCTTCGCAGATTAGATTCATCTGCGTAGAATTATGAATTTTGTGATATAATTCACATTTATTATGATCGAGGACAACACTTCAACAAATATTATTTTATATGTAATTGCCTTTAAATTATTTAGGTAAATGCTATTTCGTCACTATTGTATTATATTTTTTTATATTAAATTATACTGTAAATGTATTATTCTTAAAATTATGTTTGTAGCATTTGAATTTGTATGAAACATTAAATAAATCATTATTTGCTAAAATTAAAATGATGTATAAGAAAATAACTCTAGACTATATAGTTATTAATCTATGTATCATTAATTATATTTAAATGTTTAGTAACCTGTAATTAGGAAAATAATAGAAAAAAATAGACATTTTGTGAAATGGGAACAAATAGTTGAAAATGAAAAGTTGAAAAACGAAAAGTGGGGAACAGATGTGTCTCAACGGAGTACGTATTTGAACACTAGGTTCACTGGTTCTTTCTATCTATCATGCTATGTGCGGAATGCGGAAAAAAACCATATTCATATTTTGTAGAACTTAGTAAGTAGTCAAAAGTATCAATGACATACTAGAAATACGTACTAGATATAAAGACTACAAAATTGTATGTAAACATTTCCTAATTAATTGATTTCTTACGTATTCAATTCCCTATAAAATTTAAACATCGCCACTAAAAGAATATACTAGATGTAATAATATTTTTACGTGACTACATGAGACTATTACAATAAAGCAATTTCAGATTACGCCGTAGAAACGCCTTAGTTAAAGCATAATGTCAATTTAACTATTTTAATTCTATGGCGTGGGCTAATTACGATTTAGGTAATCGCAGTTGTTACGTTACAAAGTAGCATTCATTAGTTATTTTGTCTTTGTTTCGAGTAAAGGTACATTTTTTTATATTTCATTTTCATGATTATAGCTTATTCCTTCAAATTATTACTATATTATATATATAGAGAAAATTCATTTTCTTATAAAATATTTTAATGTAAAAATATAATTAATCTTCAGCATAGAACTAAATTAGTCAATAAATAATACGGCCATTACATTTTAAAACCTTTTAAATTTACATCAATAACCGATAATAAAAGCTATCAATTTTACATTGTAAAATAAAAAATTGTGAGATGTCCCGAAGAGAATCACGCATTACACTTAATTACAGCGCTAGTTGGTCGCAGTTAGGCTTTTGACGCGTCAGATACACGCATATATCGTGACTCCGGCCAGTAAAGTTAGTTTGTTGATAAAGTCAATTAGCGGTATCGAAGTTGAGACCCGTATCAGTCGACATGGGCCCACCCTTGCGTCTGTCGCCGTATCAGACGACGGCCATTGGCCGGGCGTACCGCTGGGCGGAGCTTTGGACCGCTACATTTTTTATTATACATTGCCGAACCGTGCGTAGGCGATCGAGCCATCCGCTTTATTCTCTACCAGTCGATTGAAGGTGTCGGTGTGTCATAGTTTATCGTGACTTCGAGCGTATATTGTAAATTGTGGCGTTTATTAGCAGTAAATCGTTGCTGTCAGCTGTTGTGTGACTTTAAGGACTTTTGAATTTAGTTCATTTTAGTGTTACGTGTATTTGGTAAGTTTTATTTATTATATGGATGTCTTAGTAAATCTTAGAGAGAATGTTGACATTACATTGTAAACAATTTTATGATCCGTTTCAATATTAATGTATTTTTATATCAATAAAAGTTTTACTATTTATTAAAATAGAGAGAGCCGTAAAATAACAGTTATATATTCAAATTGCATATTTCTCCTACAATGTATTTAAAATATTATAGAAAAAATATATATATAAAATTAAAGTTTAATTATTAAATAATATTAGCAAAATATACGTTTATATTTAAACGGAACTAATGAGGTTGTTTAAATAATATTTATAATAATTTACATGTCTGTCCTGCTGTTTCTCCAATTACTAACATTCAAATGATTGTAGAAAATTGACACTATTTTGAACAAAAGTGTCCAACACACAAAGTGGTAATTTGACGGCTCCTTTCATATTTTTGAAATCAAAAAACCATAACATGTGATATTTTAAAGGCATTTGCATAATTAGGTGAATTTTATTGCTTTATTGAATTAGGGCCAACGTCAGAACCAAAATTGAAAACAGCAGGGGATCTTGTGTTGTTAATTTTGTTTATAGCTTGTATTATGGTCAGTTTTGAATTTTATTCTCATATCTCAAGTTCTATAAACGATATAACAATAGTACATTTATGCTATTGATCACATTTTATATGGGTTTTATAGAACCGGGCTATTGAAGATACCATTTATTCTCTTTATAAACCCGTAAAGCCTCTTTTGATGGTTGTAGGCTGACTTTAAAGTTGATGGTGGACTCTCTAATATTTTTTTTCACTTGAAGTAATTTCATGTTTTATATTACATTTCTGTTGTTTTTTTATTATGTTTAAGTTTATTATAACGTTTAACTCTATCAATTTTTAATTTTACTCTTATCGCCGACGCTCCATACTAAGTTTAAATTTATATGTGAAAAAAAAACTTCTCATTTTCAGTTCATAATATCGAAACGACTTTTTAATAATTCCTACAGCTATTACGATTTTGTAATTACTCAGCGAGATATCTTCATTTCAATATAAGTTACCTCACGTACAGCTCCAGTGTTCACTAAATTGAGTTCTCACATCACAATGGGTATTCGAATCAGTGATTCTAACAATTTTTTTACTAAAGGGTTGGCCGATCTCAATTCGATTAACATTGCCAGTTTTAATGGCCCCCGGCGTGCCCTTGGTTGTAAATGAAGTCGGTTGCCCAGGACGTTTTTGTTAGAAGGTTAGAGATCTCCATTCCCCAGTCTATATAAACCCTTACCATGACTTGCGGAAGCCTCCGAAAATCGAGAAGCATTGATTGCATTAAACTTAATTAGATCTTAATTAACATTTGGATTTTTCTCATTACACGCTACTCTGAGCTACCAGCGGCGTGTGTAATAGGAAAGTTGATTCCTCCAGATCTTATCCTCTAGTATTTCGAGTTGATCTGATGTATTTTGTTTCATTATGGTGATGAAATTAGACTAAAATACGGCTGAGATTGATTATAATGATACAATAATTGTAACGTAAGAGATATGTGTTTTATTTTTTAGCCAATTATATCTAATGTAATTGTCTTGGCTTGATCAAATTAAGTAAATTACGGTATTATATATTAAGGTACGATGTATATTAACTTTATATTAGAAAATATTTTTGAAGTCTCTCAGGATATGAACGTTAATTATAAAAGTGTAACTAGTTATTGCCATAACATTATAAACTCTATTTAATAAACATTATAAGACAAGTTGACATTTACAATAATATCAAATAAAAGGTCGTTCATAATTCAATACTTACATTTTGATTGTGAGTCTATGTTTGGTCCCGGGTAATAAATTAAACATTCTTTAGATATGCTGTACGAGTTGAGTATGTAGGTTGGAAGTTAGTATCGTCAGGTAGCAGACAGGCATCAGTCAGTGAGTCACACATTTTCATCTTATCACGTTTAGAGGCTATAATCCCGGAGACCATTAATACTTAAGCCTAATGGACAAAAACTCTTAATCCACTGACAGACAAATTAAATTGCAAAATAGTTTCTACGAATAGTAACAGTTTAGCTTGAGTTTTGTATCTATTGTGTAGGTACTGTTTATATCGTAATATCGTTGTTAGATAGTATCTTACTTTTTTGTGATTGTTTCGTCTATATTTATTAGTTAATTTTAAACAATATTTTCCTATAATATTCTTAAAATTTCTTACATATTTTTCATCTGACAATTGTTTTTAAGTTCATATAATTCCATTTCCAGTACTCGTATCGTTAAATGTTTACGTCAAATAAAATAAAAGCTCCTTATAATTAGTCAAGTGTCGAGGAACAAGGACAAATGGACAGATTACTCTAATGGATCACTGAACCAAGGTAATCCCGCAGGCGCCGCGCGTATCGCTTATCCTATTATGAACTTATTTCATATCAAACAACCCGGATTTTTAAACCAAATATATATTTCTTGAGTGTTTAGATGACACTATTTTATGTTGTGGACAATAATAATTCCTAGTGAAATATTTCTGGAATATTTAATATTTTCAGTTTCGCCGCTACCAATGCTTCCAGAATACGGTGGAAAATGTGGACACTAGGTTCCCAGGTTCCCTCTGCTTAGGCGGATGTGTACGGGATACATTATGTAACTGAATATATATTATTCCAAGTAAAATAAGTACTTACAACAGTGAGGTTGCAGACATTTTAAATTATTGTAGATTATTTATTGAAGTGGTAAAAACATTTTAAAGTTTTCATTAGGTCAGTCGTTGCTCAGTGGCACAAAGTGTGACTGTAAAACCGACTGGTTGTGGGTTCGATCCCCACTC
>DVQM01000449.1:0-17486 GCA_018231645.1 Heliconius ricini
TAAATATTTCATCTCCTCGAGTGAGGATCGAACCCACAACCAATTGGTTTTACAGTCACACTTTGTGCCACTGCGCTACGACTGGCCTCACATTACAGGTAAATAATGAATAAATAAATGTTTAAATAAAAACTAAAAGTCTTTTTATGCTGCTCTTATTTTATTAACCTATTAAAGTTCTAAAGAGGCCGTCGTGTCGCAGTGGCACAACTTTTGTGACTGCAAACGCGAAGGCTGTGTGTGGGTTCGATTCCCACTCGGGGCGAGGAATTATTTTTATTTATAAAATAAAATTAGCACTGGCAACAAGATAAAGCATGGGGTAAAATTCCACCACTCAAACATAGCAATAAAAATACTATTATTGATGACAAATAAAATTTTATATCCAAAATTAAGAAATTCCGTTACTACCCACGCATCGCCTAACTGTACGAGACATTGTAAATTGAATAGCTGAACCCAATGCCGCACTCTGTCTGAGCACCAGAGTGAGGAAGTGTAAATAATTCCATTTTCTCCAGGTTAATAATATTATATTACTTTGCTTTCTAGACAAGTAACGCAATACAGTTAGTACCAGTGGAACTACCAGACGGCTCCAGCGGATGGGTGGCTTTAAATTCGTAAATTTATTTTAAAAAAATATGAACAATAAGTTTCATCATAATGGGGCCAGCCGTTTAAGAAGAATAAGCTGTGACAATGGTACTGTAATGTATTTCTTTGTTAATCAAGTATTATAGTTTTATACTAGATTATGTAATACTTAGGACTTAAATCAAATTTGGCTTCAATAAAATAAAACATTTGTAAAAAGTCGTTCTAGAATATTCTTTTTATATGTCATAAATAATAAGAGCAGATCTCTTATAATAAAAAATGTTTTTTTTTTTCAACTTATATTATTTATTCAGTTTAAAATTACCTTCTTTCTACAAACTGTATTAAAGTTTTGTATTTAGCATATATATGTTATAAGTATTTGTAAATTGTATTGTAAATACATTTTATAAATTGAAAGTGTGTTTTATTTTTTAATTTGTACTAAATTAAGTAAATTGTACTATTTACGATTTATACTAATTTTATAAATCTGTCAAATTTGTTTATTTGAAGAATCTCAGAAACTTTCAAATTTGGAAAATTCTTTGTTTTAAATTGACTATTAATCGAGAAAAATTAGCGTTATTATAAAAATTTTATTAAATCAGCTTCACGCTGTATCCCGCACACAGCAGGGTAGGCAACGGGAGCCTAATGTTAAGATACCCTGTTCCCCAATATCCGCCGAATAGAACGCCGAAAACAAATGCCTCTTGCATTGCGTGTTGAGTGGTGGAACCCAACGTCGGTCTGCCTCGATGAAAATATAAATTTTATCAAATATTTCATTACCTCGAGAAGACATTGACAACCAGTCGATTTTACAGTTACAATTTGTGCCCTTGCGCCACGACTGGCCTTTTTCTCAAGTGCTAAAGAATTTTTCGCACGTCTTGTATGTATGTATGTAATATTCTTTATTAACTCATATCTGAAAGAACTGCTGAACGAATATACATAATTGAGGTATTGTTAGATTCGTATTAGCAACCCAAGTGTTCTTAGATAGATGACGTTAAAAAAAACAATCATGGCGGCTTTGGGACGCCATTGGACTTAGTGAAAAAAAGATGTTTTCGAATACCGCAACATGGGTATCAAATTGAAGAGCTCAATACGAGGATTTCAAATTTCGAGGACTCCTCGTAAGTAAATTTAAAAACAAACCCCGACTGCATAAAGCAAAAAAAAAACAAACAAACAAGCCCAGTAGTTTATTAGGCTTAACAGTCGGGGCCTATAAGTAAGTTTGGTTTTTTAGATGTTATATGTATTGTTGTCCTTTTATTATTTTTTTAATGGTAAAAAATTGAACAAATTAAAGTAATTCTTCAATCAATAAAATCTTTAACAGGAACCCCGCATAATTTAAAGACGTCCCTATTGTTAATCCTAATAAACTGTTGGGCTTGTTTACTTTTTATTTGTTTATGCTGTCGGGGTTTTTGTTTTTATAAATATATTTTTTTCTCTTTATTATCTACTTTAGAGATATATCGATTATAGTCTTGTTGTAAATCGTGGACCATAAACTGAGAAATCTCGGCCAATTAGAATGTGTAATTCATATTAACATTATTCACATTTTACAACCAATAAGTAGTTCCTGAGGTCGACCCGTACAATTAAACTCTTTCATGTGCATACTTTTTTTTTATAAGACTAAAAAGGCGAAGAGGGATTTTTAAACCTTACATATTATTTACAGAATTAAAATTGCTTAAAAAGAATATTATATAGTAGGTATAAAAATAAAACAAAAGGAAAATTCAATTATATTATTTTAACATTGTAAAAAATATAAATAGTGATTGTTAAAAGCAAAAGTGTTTCCACAAAACATACACCAAATAAAAAAACAAGCAAAATATAGAATTAAGCCTTTAAATTTCATACAAAAACTTTATATTTAAAAGAATATTTTTGTATTTAAAAATATACTTTTTTTTATTTAAACACAGCGTAACCTGAACCTGAGTCACTAGAAAACCCTCTTAGCCATTTTATTTGAAGCTATATTTCGGCGACATTTTTTTAAAAAATATTGCTGGTCTTTAACATTTTTTTGGCTATTCCACAGAAAGGAAAGAAAAAAGATTAGAAAACGTATACTTTTTTTTACGTTTACCATTTAACAGTTATTCAAATCTCGCTGTTTTCAATTGTTCATACATTTTCTATTAACTTTCAGTTGTTTTTTTATATTAAGAAAACAATATTAACAGACATGCTAATATAACAAAATTTAAAATATTTATTTCTATGTTTTTCAATATCATCATGATATAAAGTGATAGTAACAACTATGAAAATAATAATTATGAATAAATATAATTATATATTACATTTACAGATAAATTTCATTTATCTACTTAACTAATACATACCAAAAATATGAATTTTAAAACATTTTAAATTTTGAAGTAAAAATAAACAAAACTACATATTTATAAAGTATCACGTGTAAACATGAAAAAACGAAAAGTATAGATTTTGTCATTAACCAGGTGAAAAAAAACCAAATCAAATATTAATAAAAAATATATATAAAAAAAAGTATTAAATAAATATTTTTCCATTTAATAACATTTTTATTCCTCCAACTAGGATAACTATTTTTGTACGTCGCATCTCTCCCCAGTGCAAGTGTCCCCGTACTCCGCGCAAGGACGGTCTGACGGCTTCATCGCCTCCGCCTTGGCGCAGAATTGAATTACACTACAAATGTATATATTTTATCGTGTTAAAAAGTAAATATTCAATAAAAAAAAAGTTAAATTGTTACTGGCACAACGACTATGACAGTGAGTTCGATCCCACTTAGGGGAATGAATAATTTAATATTTTCATTTCTGTTCTATTTCTATAATTAAAACGTAGAAAAGTAACATTAAATATTACGTTTATATAACATTATGATTCCCCCGTTTGGGAATCGAATCCACAACACATTATAGTTAGAAACCTCAAATGGCAATGTTGTACACTAAATAATTGTTACTTTTACCCATAATCCCCTTTCTCCATCCATTTTTCGTCTATTTTATTCAATTGCTCATATTTTCCTTTCGGCAAACCGCATATTAAGTCTGCTTTCACTGTACGTAATGCTATTATGGGGGCTGGAATGAAACCTGGAACCAAAAAAATAACTTAAAATTTTATATAAATAAAAAAAATAAACTAAATCAGCTTCACTCTGTATCATTACACTTTGTGGCCCCGCGCCACGACTGGTCTTTTCTTAATATAAATAAAGGGAATATAAGTATGAGATATCTTTTCCATGACTTTTTTCACTCGCAATTTTTTGATTGATTTATTTATAGAATAAAAATAATTGACTTAAATTTTTAGCCCTTTATCTCAATCTGTTTTCGAGAAATTAAAATTATTGTTTTTTTTTAAATATATCATTCGCTAAGTTTTGTTAGAAAATGTCTTTAATACCTATGCTCGTATACTGAGGATTTTTTTCCGAATTTATTGAAGTTTCGTTTTTTCATAAATATATTTACGGTTATAGAAATTAAATTATATTTTAAATAAGTTAATGTAATTATTTGAATATTATAATTAGATAGATGGAAAAAAGTAAAAAAAAAATAGAAAATGCAAAAAACTGCTTTCGCCCGAACAGGGACTTGAACCCTGGACCCTTGGATTAAAAGTCCAATGCTCTACCGACTGAGCTATCCGGGCTACGACAGACGTAGTGAAATAGTTGACCACTTAAATGATTTAATTTTTAGCATATTTACATTTATGTTTTACATTTTACCTATTTTCATCTAATTAAGACAGAAATTTCAAAATAAATTTAGTCTAACAAAATCAACTTATGAAGTAGAGATGATTGATTAATTTTTAAAAAATATCTTGTAAAAATTAATAAAAATATATACTACTTTTCTCATTTCTTTGTTTCATATATTTTTTTATTCTATTAAAAACTGTCCCTTCATTTAACTTCCATTCCAAAATCATATATTTTCAATATTTTTTTTATTGTTCAAATAAAAAAATATATTTAAAAGATGGCGCTCAAATGGATGGCGATCAAAGATAAAAACTTATTAAATTTTAAATATTGTTTAATTGTGGCGTTATATAGCAAGGGCATATTAAATAATATTTCAGTCGCCTGAGAGGTAATCAAATCCACACGCCACGACTAGCTCCCCTATTTATATAAAAGTTTATATATTATTATTCCATACCTTGTAGTGCAGCTTCAAATCCAAGTGTGGGTATACAATTCCATTCCCCCAATAGTTTTCGGTAATTTAAATCACCTTTAAACAATACAGCTACTGCAAATTGCAATTTTCTGTATAGAGGAAAATCATATTTCTTCATATCTTTAAAAACGTTTGGGGATGTCCAATAATCGTCACACTGGAAAACCAATTATAATAATTATGACGAGGCCAGTCGTGGCGCAGGGGCACAATGTGACTTTCAAACCGACAGGTTGTGAGTTTGATCCCCACTTGAGAAAATGAAATATTTATTTAGATTTATATTTTCGCTCTGGTGTCGAGGTAAATCGCGGCGTTGAGTTCAGCACACGCAATGCCTCCAGAATTCGTCAGAAAGTGTGGAACGGAATATCTTAACACTAGGTTCCCTCTGCTTACTCTGCTGTGTGGGATACAGCGTGTAATCGTATCACAAAAATTGCTAAACTGGTTTTGATTATACTTGCCCTTTTCTCTAAGTCGGAATATAACAAGTTAGAAACTCAAAAAGGACAATATCGGTAACTTGTTTTGTGTGTTTTCGACAAATTCGTGAACTAAAATATATACACTTCATATTATTTGGCATATTATTATGACTTTCCGCCGATTTTAATTTCTTCGTTTTTAAAGCTCTTCTTCAAATTTAAATATAAAGAAATAAAAATTTAACATAAAATATAATTCACTCAAAATGTATTAATTGGTCATATATAAAATAAAGGGGAATCAAAAGAAATATTAAATGGAAACCGCAATAACCGTAATAAAAACACAAAATTTCTTACCATAACTACAAAAGTACCATCTCCTAAATATTTTATCCAGTCTTCCCCTAGTTTCTTTAGATTCTCAGAATTCACTTTTTTTGGTACTTCTGGCTCCGATTCTGAAGTTTCACCTTCAGCTGGTTCTAAAATATAATTATTATAATATGGGAATAATAAAAAAAAATATTATTTTATAATTATAAAAATATATTATTTTCATTTTTTTTCTTCCTACATATATTTTGTTTTTTATTATTGAAATAAAAAAAATATATTTTTTATCTGTTTAAGATCCAAACGTATATCTGGATAGAATGCAATATATTTAACCTGGTTTCGGGTCCGGCGGTAATTCAACACTATAGTTTGCTTGAGCACACGCTTCTATTACATATCTGAAAGTATTACAATAATAAATTATAATTTAAAAAAAAATGAAATCAGCTTCACGCTGTATCCCGCACGCAGGGAGTATTAGAAGGCGGAGGGAACCTAAGAATATTTACTCTCCGTTCTCTATATCCTATTGAATACCGATGACATTGCGGAGTCTAAGCACTAGGCTCCCTCTGCCTACCCTGCTGTATGCGGAATACATTAAATTTAATTTTATTTAATTAAATACTCACTTAAAATCTTTTGGAGTGACGTCAGAAACGAACCAAGGTATTTTTTTAACATGGAATCTCACCTGAAAACGAAAATATTTTCATATTATTAAAAGGCGAAAAAATATAATGTAATAAAAAATTGTATAAAAATTACATTAATATAATACAAATAAAATTCAAAAAAATGTACTTAGTAGGATTTGAACCCGCATTTCAGATTTTACTTAAGCTGTACTTTGTAAGATGTTATTTTCATAAGTTCGATACAGCACACAGCGCCGTCGTCGAGTTGTGTTGTTGAATTCGCTAAAGTTAGCTATAAAAGGCTGTGAAGATACTCTTTTAGATTCGTTTTTGTTATTTTCTTTCCAACAATGAGTTGTAATCATAAATGGCAGACAAATACAACCTAGTGTTGAGACACACACTGTAGAACATGAAGTATTTCGAAATTAACTGAAAGTGGATACACTATATAATACATTAAAATATATAATAATATCAATAATCACCTTTTGTACAATATTTTGTGCTATTAAATAATGAGCGAAACATAAATCGGAAAATAATTCATAACCGGAATTATCACATACAATATCTGAAATAAAAAAACATAGTCAATTTTTATTAATAAAAATGTTACGAAATATTCGCATTCGCATATGCAAATATTCGTATATTGGCGTATGCATTTTCAAAGTTTATAGGAATGTGAATTTTAAAAATAAACATAAGGTTTTCGTGGCGCAGTGGCATAGTGTCCAATTGTAAACGAGGCGGTTGCAGGTTCGTGGGTACTGTCAAGCACTACCAAGTAAGATTTACTATCAGATACGAGGCCTTTATAACTGGCTAAGACATTGTTATTATACAAAATATTATAGAGTACGTAACTTCTATTATAAATTAAAATTACGCGAGTGGGGTTTGAACCCGACACCATCGCGTTAATACATATTTCTCATTATATATAAATATATATATATATTTCAGTTAGTTTAATCACATTAGTTCATTCAGTTTATCTGTTTTTCCTATTTTGAATTTTGACCCACTAAAGCCAATTTCTAACTAACCAAACATAACACTCTTTGGTATTGTCATTTTAGCTGGACAGGGTTCGGGCTCTATTTCTTCAATTTCCGCATCACCTTCCGTTTTCTCTGCACCTTCCGTTTTTTCCGTCTTACTTTCTTCACTTTTTAATTTTTCTTTCTAAAAAGTAAAAGTGTAAGAAGATTACCTGAAATATTATTTACTTAATACTTTATCTATACATGTTATATAAAAATTGTAACCCATCGTTATCTGTTCATGGAAAGCATATGAAATTATCTAATATATTAGGGGTATTTTTTAAACAATGGTTTTTAAATTTTGAATAGCTTAACTGATTTAAATGCAGTTTCCACTATGGTGAACATTTATTTACTTTTTTTATCAGCTTAACCTAGTGTTAAGACACTCCGTTCCCCATTTGTCTCCGAATTCTGGCGGCATTGTGTGTCTGTTAACATTTAATGTTTATTGTTTTTCTTTTTGCTGTCCGTTTTTAAAATTAATATAAATTTAAAATAATCTACATAAATATATAATTATGTTATATAATAATAACAAAAAAACAATATTGACTTATACTAAATCTATTTTATAAATAACGTATATATATGATATGTTACCATCGTGCTCTAAATTAGCATATAATATATTGAGAATTTACATATATACAACAAACATCGCTATGACAAAATGTACCACTTATTAATACTATATGTATTATTAATACTATATCTATATATAGTAATAATTAATAAAAAAAAACACCTGTCCATTACAAAGGGGCATTCCCGCTAAAGTTGCTAATCTGTGACAACTGCATTTCGCTTTTAAACTTGTATTCTGTAATTATTATTTATTTTAAATAACTTGGCAAAAAAATAGACACACGCTCAGTTTATATTAGTTTTTTTTTCTTTCCTGATTTGGTGTTAGGTATTATTAGTAATCTATACTATATAATAAAAATGTAAAATTATATGAGAAATTCTAGTATTAGGGGTATCAATGTAATAGAACCCAAATCTATTATTTTTAAGACTTTAGTCTTTAAAGTATGGATATTTTGTTAATATAATAATCTTAATAAGAGTATCATGATGTATATAATGGAGGCCCCGAGGGAGGCCCCAGACAGTCAACCTCACCTGCACGTGGTACATCCTGCTAGACTACGGATGAGGCTCTGATGACCGAAATTGTGGCGGTATAACCAGACAAAAGCTAAAATCTAAAACTGCAATTCTGATGTCGGGCAGTAAGCAATTTCCCTATAATGAATGACGACCACAAAACGAGTTCCCAGCCCCCAGTCCCCGGCATTCGCATTGTTCCTGGCCACAGTACCGGCCATGGTAACGGTGCAAAAGGGAATGCTAAGAATCTTCAGGTTACGTCAGGGTACCACAAATGACCACTGCATCTGGCAACTTTTAACGGACGCTCTTTGCAGCTGAACGAACACTTGGCGGAACTTGAAGCAGAGCTAAGTCATATTAACTGATCAATTGTGGGTATATCGGAAATCTGAAGACAGAGACAAGAGATGACACTAGACAGCTGTCATTTACTCTTCTTTAAAGTGTGACACCAACCATCCTAAGGTGGTATCGGATATATGATCCACAAATCACTCAAGAACATCGTCGTAGAGGTTGAGAGTATGTCGAAAAGGGCACCTTGTCATAAGAAAAACCGATAGTACCGGTATTGGCTATACCGGCGACACCCTGAAGATGAAAAAGATGCCATGTACGAAGACTTAGCGAAAGCTAAGCTATAGGTGATTTCAATGTAAAAGTCGAAAAGGGTTTAGTTCCGTACAAGAATTGGTAAAGAATTTTGTTTGGTTAGCTTTGTTATTATAATTTTGAGCATTGAATAATAATAAAGTATTTAAATACATTATAAAATTAATAAACAGCAAGCAGCAAGAAGATAAAAAATAATATTCATGTGGTTACCTCAATAGCCTTAGCCATGTTGTC
The DNA here is from genome assembly GCA_018231645.1 of Heliconius ricini. Classification (NCBI taxonomy): domain Eukaryota; kingdom Metazoa; phylum Arthropoda; class Insecta; order Lepidoptera; family Nymphalidae; genus Heliconius; species Heliconius ricini. Next base: position 9,273 of record DVQM01000449.1, read on the forward strand.
AGCTTTTGTTATAACTTGATCATATATTTTGCCTGAATCGTCCACCAATACCTGCGAAACATATAACCAGTTAAATATTTTAATTATTTTTTTTTACTAAATAGGTTAAATTTGGGATTCTTTACTTATTTATTTATTTGCCATCTTAAAAAATAATAATTGTAAATAAAAATTTTATGTTTTCTTAATATTTCTTTATAAATTCACTCTGTATCCAGCACAAAGCAAGGCAGGGCATAACGATTGAACCTAGTGTGAAGACATTCCAGTTTCTGTCAAATTTTCGAGACATAGTGTGTTTAGTGGCAAAGCCCAACGCCGCTCTTTATCTTGGTACTAGAGGGAAAATCGAACCTGTAGCGTTTATAGTGAAACGCTCTATCACTGCACCACGACGGTCTTATAATATAAATATTGTATAAAAATTATATCCTCAACACTTTCTAAAGCATTTTTATATATATAAAGCAAGCAATATTTACATTTTCATAATTTATTTAAAGTAAAAAATATCAAATCAAAAGATATTTTATTACCTTATCTTTTAAGTCCAATATCAATTGGAATGGGTCTAATAGTTTTCTAGACGCAATACTAGAATCATCTTTTAAAGTCACTTGCTCACCCAAAGATAATGATAGATCACACTTATTTGACCAAAGGCATATCTGTAAAAAATATTATAGAAAAAGAATATATTATTAAAAAAATAGTTTGGTTCAAAGTAATAAGTTGCTTAATTATATTTTGTTAAGGCACTCCGTTCCTCACTTTCCTCCGAATTCATTGCATGTTGAGTGGCGGAACTCAACGCCACGACGACGACACCATAGCGAAGAATTATAAAATTAAATAAATATTTCATTTTCTCGACTGGGGATCGAACCCGCAATCAATCACACTTTGTGCCATATTTTAAATATCTAAATAACTATGTTTGAATGTCTGTTACGCTTTTACGTCTACACTACTGACCACTAACCACGAACAGATTTTAATAAAATTTTATACAGATACAGTTATTTAAAAACATAGTTTACCTTTTATCTAGAAAAAATAAATAGAGTACTTCAAGCGGGTGAAGAGAGGGGGTTCCATAGAAAATTATTAATTAAAGTAAAAAAAAAAAATTACCTTTAATAAACTAATAAAATCGCTCCTCCGTTTATCCTTATCACTCTCTGCTAACATAGTTACTAATTTATCAGCGACCATACACATTGGCTCTAAGCTATTTTGAAATGCTTGCTCCTTTTGTTCGTCAAAATAGTCGAAATTTTGTAGGGTTTTACTGAATAATAAAAAGTACATATTTATTATTATATCTTATATGTTTTATATGTTTCAGATTATTAAAGTATTATTCTATGGAAACCAAGGGGCGCTTTCCACTTGTTGAATACGAGAAGTTATAACCAATCTATATATATTTTTTTTATTCAAACTTTTCGCGCGTTTTACGTGTCAGATAATGAAAACCCTGCACTTTATCTATCTAGACTGAGGAAAATGTTTTGATCTATGAACTTTGATCTTAATTATCAAAATAAAGAAAAAAAAATCTTATTGTGATGATAACAAAAGTCAATTAATTAAAAATATTATCTAACATGATGAGGATAAAATGAAATTATGACTATCACACAATTTTCCACGACGTAAACGCTATTTATAATTAATTGTCATCAAATCCTTAAACCTCAACATAAACTACATTAAATATAATTACAATTAAACTAAACTAACCTTAACTCGCATCCCTCCCACAACCGCCTATACACGTAACACTCAGAGAAAACCCATACATTAGTAAAATAATATTGACATTCACTATTTTCTATGTACTCGTTCCATTTTTTAGCTTCAGGCGTGTCTACTGTTAGGAGATCGTACTTTTTGTTTGTCACTAGATCATTCTTTAACTTTGTTATGTATTGTATGAATGCTCGTATATCTTCATCAGACTGTGGAAGAAATAGAAGAAATGTTATTTATATGTAGTTAAGCTAAACTTTACCAAAAGCCTTTATAATTAACAACAATTATTGTTGCTCTTTTAAACTGGTTAAATCATTTCCCTTAAATTATATGGAATGAACAGTGCTATATTAAATTTTGATACAACATGGTGGTGCCATTTAAAAATTATTGAAGCAAAAATATAATGACGTATAACTTAGTTATTCAATTCATCTAATCGGATCACAAAGCACGTAAAATATATCTAAGCAATGAATTTTCAAATTTCGTACTATGCAATAATAAATTTGTTATGGCAAGTGGCAAAATAGATTATAGCACGAGTTAAAATCAAGAAAGATTTTTTTTTTAATTAAATTTATTCATATTTTATTAACTTACAGCTGAATGGGCAGACTTAATTTTGCCACTCTCTCGTGATAAGTAATCTATAACTTTAGTTAGTATCACTGGTAGACGTTCCTTTAACGAATAATATGCGAAGCTCCTGTCAACAAACAAAAAAAATAATGAAATTTTAATATTCAATAAAAATTATTCAATAAATCTATTGAGTTGTTCAATCCATTTTTTTTTTTAACTTTTTTTATTTCTCTCGGCTCTTCCACGTAGGTTATAAGAGAAGAGGCCGAAAATTATTCAATTGTGTTGAGTGGTAAATTCACACGCACTTTGTCTCTTATCAGATAAGGTGAAGGAAAGATGGTAAGGGCCAGTGGTATTGGGGATCAAATCCATAACCGTCGTATATAGAGGAATAAACAATTCCATTGCGAAAGCCTATGAAAATTGTCCGTCAATTCGATGGAGAGAGTGAGGAAAATGGAGTTTGGGTGGTGATTACTTTGGCAGTTATTGGGTAACTAAGATGCAGAAAATGCAGAAACTAACTTTCGTTAAATTATAAAGGTATTTTTTTTAATATTTTCTTGGGCGCAATAATAGAAATACCATGGTCCATTGCCAGATACCTAGCATGGTTATGGCTACCTGCTAGACACTCCCAAATCCTGTAAGCTATAAGCGCCTACGAACATATTAGGAGCAAATAATATTTTTATATTTTAGTATATTAGAATTTATTAGAGATTAGAGGCGTCTGGCAAGGAGGTTACAACCAACCTACATGTCTGGCAATGGACAACGTAATTTCTAAATGTTGCCAAGAAAATACAAAAAAATAACTTTATAACTTAACTTATCTAATAACTGGCAAGGTCCAACCACCACCCAAACACCATATAGGGAATATGGTATAATACTTACCAGTATCGAGAGTATGAGCACAGAAACATACAGGTGATATAAAATAACGAGATTCTGGCTGCTATCTTGTTTTTTTTTTCAAAATATATTTATAATAAAATGTAAAAAAAATAAAATAAAAAAGGAGGCAAATTGAAAAAAAGTATACCGCCCGAACAGGGACTTGAACCCTGGACCCTTGGATTAAAAGTCCAATGCTCTACCGACTGAGCTATCCGGGCTACTACAAGCTGATCGAAATAGTGAATCACACTATTATATAAATTATTATAACAAGTTTTTATGAACAAAATTATTAAAGATGTTTGTAATATAATATTTTTTTTTCGATTTTATAATTTTTATATAGAAAAATATAAAGATAACGGTTTGTATTACAAACCAAATATTTTTACTGCCTTTTTTCCCATTTATTTTTATTATTTTTTAAGGTAAATAAAAAACATAGTGATATGACACTATTTTTTTGATACTGCTGGCGAAAACGAAAATATTTTAAATATTCTGTTAAGTGTTAACAAAAATTTCTTCATTTCTTTAATTACATAATAATATATAACAATGACTTATTTGACCTTCAAACAGAGTAAGTTTGCCATGTAAAAAAAAAATTATCAATTTTTACATCATATAAATATAGCATATTACAGTTTTCCAGCATTTTTACACCAGAATAGGGAAATAAATATAATTGTACCCACAGGTTGAAAAATCCCACATCTACTTATCAGGTCCTGTATAAAACATCAATAACATAAAAAAATGATTTGGCTTACATTAGTTGAATTTAGGTATGTCTTATAATAATTATGCAAATTTTTATCAGCTTCACTCTGTATCCTGCACACAGCAGAGGCAACCGTGAAGAGAGAAGAGAAAAGAGGGAAAGTGTTAAGACACTCTGTTCCCTGCTTTCTGCCGACTTCTAGAGGCATTGCGTGTTGAGAGGCAAAACTCTATGCTGCACTTAGCCTCGACACCAGAGCAAAGAAACGTAAATATACATTTTAAGCAAGTGGGGATCGAACCCACAACCAGTCAGTTTTGCAGTCACACTTTGTGCCACTGTGGCACGACTGGCCTGCAAATTTGATGTTTCTTATAATTAAAATTTGAAGCCATTTAATCTATAACAACTATACTGTATACCATTTACATTTACTAACAAAGCAACTTTATATAATTTTTTTATTTCTTCACTAAGGTATAGTTTCAAGCAGTGTTGAGTTCCAAAAGTGGTAAAACACTCCAAGAAAAGTTTTTTTTCTGCTCAAAAACATTGTCTATAAAGTGATAGACTCAACACCATTGTTAGCTAGAGTGAGGAAAATAAAATAATTCATTCCCTGACAGGGGATCGCTCCCACAACCATCACATTCAAAGTTAGAATATATCATACTGGCCTTATAATAGTGTTGTTTGATTAAAATTATAGACTAAATGAACATTATAATAAAATATCAATTAAAAAAAATTTAAAACAATTATTTAAACAAAGGTGAACAAATTTTATCAGATAAATTGTGTAAGCATAAATGAAGGGAAAAAAACTTTTATATTAATCACAATAATAATGTTATTCATGTCCTATCACAATAATAATGTTGAGGAAATTTCTCAAGCAGGAATCAAACTCATTACCATTGCACTTGTAGTCAGACACTGTCTTAGTGTCATTGATTTTTATTTAGTTAGTTCATGATTTTAGTGTTTATCAAATGCTGCATTGGAAGAATGAAGACATTTAATAAGACCAATTAATAGACAACATGCGCAAATATTAATTAGCCATAGAAATACCTATAAATATATTTAAATAAGATAACATCATCATAAAAGATAGTCATTTATGGATCGTCTTTAAGAACTAAGTATATATTTACGATTTTATTATCAATTAAAATTTTTACTTACTTTTTAAAGGTACCTTGTAATTGAGTATTAAAAGGGGTAGCAATATTTAAAAATGGGCTTTTTGTTTGTGTAGATATAAACGGGCCACCGTAAATAAAATCCGGGGAAGTTTCATCTTGTACTATCTCTTCTACGGTTTTTGTTTCACTTATTACAGGCGAAGTTTGAGAAGCAGGTCTTGTTGATGTTGTACTCATTTTGATTTTTTTTTATATATTATGCACTTATGATTTTGAAAAAATATAATATCTCATTTGAAAAATGAAAAATAATACTGAACTCTAAATTTAAAAGGATATGTTTTTCAAATTGACATTTTATTTTCAAGAAAATGATATTTGACAGTTCTGCTATGTGCATTTACAGAGTGACTTTAGATTTTTATTTAGATCACAAATAGAAAGTAAATGTTACTTACTACAATTCTAATAATTGTCAAAAAAAATTGTATGTGTAATTGTAATAAAAATTGTCTATTATTAAAATAAAAGTAAATAAAGACACACCAGTAAGAATACCAGTACTTTTAATAATCAAAAAATAATATAAAAATATATTTTATATTATATATAAAGATATTTTTAACACCTTGTAAATGCGAAATTCAAATAGATATAAGATAGGCCTTTAACATTAAAAATAACTCCCTAAAAAAAGTTGAAACAATTGAATTTAAATTATGGAGAAAATACATAGTTCTAAATTACTTACATTCCATAAATTCCACACATTAACACATTACGAGGAGTAACAATGCGCATAACCGGGTAATTTTCCATATCTATAGGCCAATCATATGGAGCCATTTTTGAAAATTAAATGCCTGATCTTCACTATCTCATATATTTAATAATATAAGTAGTTAGTGTATGAAAGCACAAAATAAACTGAAACAGTTTTGACCGTGGCACGAGTAAAAATAGAAAAGCAATATTTAGCCTCAATGTCTAATATCGGAATTTACGGATAATCGTCATTCATACTTACGCACTATTTTTTTTTACATACATATAGTTTTTTAATTGAATTGTAGAATCAATGCGGCGTCGAGTTTCGCCACCCGAAATTAATGTTTTAAAGATAGATTCGCATTACCTACTTGACATAATTAAAGGTATATTTCAGACTTAACATAAGATTTAAAAAACATTTTTTTTAAATATATTCAAATATACAACGTGCCGTAAGTAAATAAATCTATTTTTTTTTATTCTTTTCCAAACTAACCTAAGGAGAGATGGACATACAAGAGTATGTATTCCCATTTTATAATATGCCTATTTAGTACCTACTACCTAGGCCCGCACTCTTATTAATAGTCCCTTGGCCCCTTAACCTATTTCGAAATAGGTGATTTTTAAATAGATACTAGACTAAAGTTACCTAGATCACGAGGAAATTGGATTTAATTATATGAAAACTCATAGATTTTTGAATATATTAAAATTTTAAAAACCTATGAAGTTATTCAACAAAAAAACTTCTAAAATAGCGCTTAAACGTAAATAATTTACCACTAAGCACTGCGAATTGAGATGAATGGTTAAAAAAAGAAACATGTAAGCAGGACACAATAATGGGATTCAATAAATAAAAAAACAATGCATTTATTATTAAAATATATTAATATAACTTACATTAAAAAAATAGTGCTTGTCAATACAATCAGTATTTTTTCAAAAAAATATTGGAAATCGAGTACATAATGAATGTACTTTAAAAAACAATACCTTAATAGGTAATACGAAATCAAAAATAGAATATCCAAACTCTAGACAATCAGCTAAAGTTTAGCCTATGTTTTCTTACTTGCATATCTAATTCATAATCAAATTTCATAAGCTATTTTACGTTTGTTAAATGCACTTAATTCTGTATTAATAATACGTTCCTTTGAAAATCTTTCACAAATTAAAAAGATAGTTTTTTTTTAAAATTTGTTGGACATGTTCAAAGAATATAGGTGCTTTAACAGTGGACAAAAAACTCCTTTAACAACATTTTAGACATCAAAGTAAATTAAAACAAGCAGGTGAAAGTACATAAAATAATACATACATACATATATATTTATTTTGTTATATAACAAAACACTTTCTAATATAATAATAATTTGTTAAATAGTGGTACTAAAAATAATTGTATCCATATTCGTTTTGTCTCTAGTTCTCAAAACTGAAAATACAAAAAAATGCCTATCTTAAAAACGAAAATCATATTTTTATTTTCAAAATAAAAAAAAAAACACATAAAACCTTACTAAATAAAAAAAACTATTAAAAATCTACTTCTAGTATTTCTTAAAAGTATATTTATTACATTACATGCAATCTTAAAACTACATTAAAGAAAACATTGAAATGAGATCATATTTACCCAATTAATAGGTTGAAAAATCTAATTTAAATAGGTAATTCTCTTATTAATAACAAATTAGACAGAAGAAAAATCTTAATTTCTATATCATGATGCAAAAATAAAGGTAAGAACAAAATTATAATACAAAAAAATTACAAATGTTCTACTAAAAATAATACTAAGCATAAAACTCCTTATCTTTCTTGTGTGTAGTTTGTCAGACTTGTCAGATTTTATATAATCTTTGTTTATTTTTATATATTTTTTATAATAAAAATATAAAAGTAAAAAAGAGACTAGTGATACCTTACTCTATTCTCTGCATAATGTTGATGTGTGACAAATTAATTGTCACTGTCAAAAATAAAATGTTATTAAATATGGCCCCATTTTATATTATTTATTTTTAGCGATTTGCTTGATCAGGTCACTTATTATTATTTGCAGGTTAAAATTATTACGCTTTTACCTATATATATGGTTAAAATTGTCACTTTTTAGTGATAAAAAATCGTGTATTAATTGTTTATGCAGTTTAAAAAAATTGTATTCATGTTCTTGTGTGAAATATAGTTATTGCCTTTGTCATTTATTAATACAGTATAGAATTCTATACTAACAATTTTTTTTTCTAAAATTAAGATCTACATTTTCATCAATTTTGTCTAATGTATATATATATATATATATATATA
>DVQM01000450.1:0-17484 GCA_018231645.1 Heliconius ricini
TTGTGGGTTCGATCCCCACTCGAGGAGATGAAATATTTACTTAAATTTTTATTTCTAGAATTATGCCACTCAACACGCAATGCCTAAAATTCGGCAGAAAGTGGGAACTGAGTGTCTTAACACTAGGTTCCCTTTGCTTACCCTGCTGTGTGCGGGATACAGCGTGAAGCTATTATTAAAATTAACATTAGTTACTACTGCGAGAATAGTGTTACATTTAAAATGTTCATCTAGGCAACAGAAAATATATTAACGTTCACTAAAATAATTTTGCACAAATCCATCTTCACCTAAAATTTCAGGAGAAAATAGCTAGTAAAATCCTTGTAAAACTATTACGAAGAAGTTTGTTGACTAACCAACGAATTTAACCGCGCCCTTCACCTTCCAATTTGACACAAGATTGATTTAAATCGAGTTCATGCCATTTCCATTTAGAATGCAACCATAATGGGTTGTTTGAATACCAGCATAGTATGATCTTCCCCGTTCTCACAATACTTATTCAGCCGCTGAATATTTGAGAGTGACAAATGAACGGGTAAAGTTCTAGAGTTATTGGATGCTTTTAGTTGTCTCCTGACATTTGAAGGAAGCGAGGATGCTCCGAAATGGGCCCCTATTTGGGGCGTGAAATTGAATCTTGTTTTGGATGGAAGGGGGCCAAAAAACTTAAATATTTAAGAGAGAAGTTACCATTTAGGGAGGTTACCAGACGATTTAAAGGTGAGGTATTAATTTTATAACCCTCTTATGCTACAAATGAGAAGGTATGGTGTCGTTAAATTTCGCCTGTCATTTGTGAACGATTTTATCGAGTTGATAATTTTTCGATATAGTAAGCTATTGCTGTTGATTACTATATATAATTATAGATAATATACACATAAAAGAATATTGAATTTCTAGATTTTTTAAATTTTATTCTTAGACTTGAATTAAATAATTATTTTGTTATTAATTACTGTTTATCAGGTTAAATTAAATATTAATTTCTTTAACTAGAAAAATATATATATATGTTAATAGGTCAACCAAAACCAATTCATTTCGTTTAGTTAAATTTTAGAATAATGATAATGATTGCCCAAATGAATACCATGTCAAAACTATTATACATAGAACAAAAAAAGCACACTTACCTAAAAAGCCAAGCAACCAAGAACTCCGGGTTCAGTCCCAGGGGAAGTCAATTTCATTAATACTGCGGTCGCCGTTCCACCTCCAAAGGGGAGCTCGTACATTTTTAAATATATCAGCCACAATGGAGTACCTTCTATTTGTGCAATGAATTAAGATTAAGGTGTCTGCTCCTTATTAAGTTTGTTTTTTCTATCCAACGTCTAGAGTCGTGACTAAATTGTAAGAAAAAAGTCTTCGGTAAATAATGTAATTATTGTAGTATAAAGGCTATATATATAGTAGACTATATGTGATGTGTAAAAAAACAACAATTTTTTTCAAATTCCTGTAAGATGGCACCTTACAATCATTAATTCTTAGTTAAGTTGATAATTTTTAATTAATCTGATGACTTGATTTGTATCTATATGACTCATAACTAAATAGAATTTTTTAAAACTATAACCTGACTACTAAAACACGCTCTAAAAAGTACAAAACAAGAAAATAGTCCTCGCTCAAATTATAATGAACAAATTATAAAAACGTACTTATAAGTATTATATTTTAACGTATTTTATACGTTATTCTAATAGAAACCTGTTTTAAGGATACAATTTAATTTTATTCTATCACATAACGAATTTGTTTAGCTACAGTAGGTGACATACGACCACGTCTTCGTGCTAGGTATACTTGTTATGCAGAGCAGACCCAATATAGCAGTTAAAGTTTAATTGTTTCATATTATATTTAACTATTTTAGTCGTAATTTTATAGTTTTTTTTTTGCAATTATCAGATGATGGCAAGCAAAGCCCTGACCAAGGTCTAAAAATGTTTACATATTTGAAATGTGCTAACATAGCTCTTTCATTTGATACTCTACAGGATGTCGTAAAGAAACTATTTTCTTACTTCTTTAAGTCCTCTAGAGCAGACGATTAAGAGGACTTCTAACGACATTTTTCTCTCTTTGTGGTACCTCTCTCTCTCTCTCTCCGTCATATTTAGAAGTTATAAGGGAATAGATGAATATAAATAAATAATACCCACATACATACATATGTACATCACAAAATCAACCACGATTGAAATTGTATCTATAATCTCAATTGAAGGTCTGATAATATGTGAAGAGTTCTTTCCACCTCTTTAGAAATATTCGACCGAGAGGGTGCTCCCTAAACAAATTTAAATTAAGACAGCAAAGTTTTTACAATGACAGTTAATTGAAAATTAAATACAAGCCGGTAACAGCTGCATTTGAATACACGGCGTCGAATAAAGACATAGCTACTTTCTTAAAAAGAAGAATGCACAAATTAAGATAAGAACAAAAACATTTTTCCATAAAGAAAATATGAGGGCTTAAGGAGTTTTGAGTTTTCGCATAGTCTTAGGAGATTACCTTGAAATACTTTAAAAGGGGCGAGGGTGTGGAATGAAAATTGTTTTACAGTTGTTTTTGTTAGAGAAGTTTATAAAAATCGTACTATATAACGGTACGGTGGGGAAGCTTCATTATTTTAGCCGGGGCACGAGCATGCATACAGTGCGCAAGTATTCTTAGTCAGAAATTGTTTTTTTTTTAATAGGATAGCACAACGTAATAAAAACTTCTTTTATAATTGTCAATAATCGTATTTTTTTCAAAAATGCAACTAACTGAATTTAAATCACACACAAATCTACAGTACATAAATGTACTTATGATTTATATTTCGTAACTTACCATACAACACTCCGGTCCCGATTTAAGCAAAGTGCGGTGTTGAATTCTGCCTCTCGATATGATGACACGCAATGTTTCCAGAATTCACCGAAAAATAAGAAACGGCGTGTCTTAACACTAGGTTCCCTCTGCCTACCTACGTTTCTATGTCAGGGATACAGCGTGAACCTAAAATAAAAGCTGATGCTTAACGTCACCAACGTTTATTCTATACAATAGCTATTCAATAATAATATTCGCTTTTATAACCTGCTTTATTGTAATAATGTTATTATATTCATATTATATAATACTCGAGATACTAAAGCCAATTATGTAAATGGTAGAATCACAGTTACTGTTATGGTCTTGTTACGTAACTATAACACACGTAACATGGTATTGGTTGCAGCTACCTATTAACGGACTAGGCTTTGGCTAATGTATTTAACTGGATATATAGATCCAATTGAAAATGAATGAATACAATGTGATTTTTGTATAGATATATTGTAATGTTACTTTTCGCATATTTTGAATATTATATACATCTAAGAAACATTCAAATAAAATTAAAATATTTTCAAAAGATATAAAATGTATATTTTCTATACATATTAGTGTGCTCTATTGTATGCAGTAAAAATATTTAAAAAATACTGACTTAGCTTATAGCTCAATAAAATAAAGTAAACATTTTGTTTATACTATATATTTGTCCTTTAGTGTAAATTTAAAGTTTACAATGGCTAATTCCCGTACTATTGTGTGCTGCCAATGCAAAGCAAATGGTGCTTTCAAGTCTGTGAAAAGCTTATCTGTGTTGAGCGACATCGATATTATTATTGAGAACATTAAAAGGAAGAGAATAAATAATTTATATAGCCGGTGTCGAAATTAACTCAGCTGGACCTTCAAGCGCATCTCCAGTTATTGATATACAGTAGTCTACATCAACAAATTTAAGACCGACAGATAGAGCACAATATAGATTTCTTTGTTGGAGTGCAGAGAAAGTAGTAAATTCACATGACAGGTATTCTATCTGAGCGTCAAGGTCATTAGGCAATAAGCTTATTACACACCTCTGGACACGATTAACCCTAAAGTCAGCTTCTCCAAGCCGACAAACAAGGCTGCCATTAGTTTCTCTAGTTGTTCTTCCTCAGGGAACTGGGAAAATTGTATATTTAAAAATTGTTTATATTTTGCATACGTTGGTTTAATATTGTACTTAATAAAATTTGGAATTTGAGAACATCCTGCTGTTGTTCCAAGAAGTAAATCAATTTTTCCAATTTTTGTTTGTAATGGTCCTGGTGATATTCCTTTTAAACTAAATACTAAAGTTATAGGAACTAAGTACGACATGTTTAATGTGTAATAGAACCCTGTATAATTCTTACAGATAACATTTATAATAAGTAAGATAATTTCTTTTTTTATTTAAAATTAATCTTTAATACGTAAATATTTTTACTATCTTAAAGATGATTAAAGTAGTCGTTAGTAGGCAAATATGTTGTCACATTATTTTACATAGAAGATAATGTAAAAATTATATCTATACTATGAATTTTCAATTAATGAATGCTAATTAGGATATGGCTTCTTTGATGCTAAATTAAAAAGGTGATAACGACTAGTTTTTACTAGTCATGTCGATGTCAACGCAATTGAGTCTCATATTATTTCGTTTGTATTATAAAATTATGTATTCAGCGTCGTAATAATATTAGATATAAATATGCAATAATAGTAACGTCACACTGTAATCATATAAATATAAAAAAAACAAAATTATTTACATATCAAAGTATATTTTCTGTTAAATAAATTTGTTTATTAAAGTACAAGAGTAATACAGACATTACTGTACTCTTTTTTACGCTGTTGCAAAAAAAATGCTGATTATATTGAATAAAATAAAGAAAATATTTGTTTGTTGGCCTATTAGCGTAAACTTAAATCTTACAATGAGTAATTCCAGTACTGTTGTCTGCTGCCAATGCAAAGCAAATAGTGCTTTCAAGTCTCAGAAAAGCTTGTCTGTGTTGAGCGACATCAATATTATTATTGAAGATAATAAAGGGAATAGAGTTGATGATTTGTATAGCAGGTGTCGAAACTAACTCAGCTGGACCTTCAAGCGCGTCCCCAGTTGTTGATACACAGTAGTCTACCTCACCTAAGTTAAGGCCAACAGATTGAGCGCAAAATAGACTTCTTTGACGGAAAGCGGAGAAGGTAGTGAATTCACAGGACATGTATTGTACTTGAGCATCAAGGTTATTAGACAATAGGCTTATAACACACCTCTTGACACGATTAGCAAAACAATCAGCTTCTCCAAACTGACAAATGAGGCTGCCATCTGTATCTCTTCTTGTTCTTCCCCAAGGCACAAATTGTATATTTAAAAATTGCTTATATTTTGCATACGTTGGCACAATTTGGTTATTAACGAAATTTGCAGCGAAAGGACATCCTGATGCTGTTCCAAGAAGTAAATCGATTTTTCCATTTACAGTTTGTAATGGTTCTGTTGATATTCCATTTAAATAAAGAACTACTAAAGTTATATGAACTAAGTACGACATGTTTAACGTTCAATAGAACACTAAAAAAATATAACAGATAACAGTGATATTCAGTAGTCTTTTTGACATAAATATTTCTATTATCTATAATCAAAATATATTCTATGTCATATTATATGAAAGATAATTAATGGATAACTATTGTACTTAATAACTATGTATGTGAATATACTAATATTAAAATACATTTCGATAAATTATTTTAAATAAAGTAAACATTCGTTTTGTACATTTTGAGGTAATTAGTAAACAAGATATTTGATTTTGAATAGCTATTTGACCCAACGAACATACCCGATTTTAAAATGAAAAAAAAAAAAGTCATTTTTTTAAGTTCATTCATTCATTTCATTCATTTCCATATCAAAAATTCTATAATTTTAGTTATTGGAAATTGTTAGTATTTTATATACACAATCTTAGTTCCATTATAATTATTATTATTAGTCACGCTATACTCCTGATGATTAATTCATTAAGTAAGTAGATTTTCGTGTTGCTGTTTCCCCATACAGTAACAAGTTATTTAAAGAACTATGAATTTTTATTTTATTGCAATCTAGCGATGTATGTGAGTGCCATGCCATAAAAGAGTAGCAATACACTCAGGGCGAGATGTAACGAACGGGCTCTGCCGCGGAAGTAGGCTGAATAATTGAAGACTATGGTCCCCCGTGTCGGATCGTCTAGCCGCTCGATCAATACTGCCCAAATGTACTGTACAAAGGCTTGGACTTGTTTCGACATGATCTACTCCCTAGAATACCTATTTACTCGTCGAACAGCGCTGCGAATTCCTTTTCTCGCCTAAGCTTGACTATTCCTTAATTTGGTTGCAAAGCTCCTAGGGAAGCAACGACAGGAATTTTAAATTTTAGTTGTATGTTAGTATTATTATATTTGAACGTCGGTTATCGCTACTTTCGTCTTATTGGGGTCAGATTGGAAAAGTGGGATCTTTATAATATAAAGAAATATCTACAGTAACATAAAATATTTTATACTTTCTAAGTTTCGTTCTTACTTTACACTTATTGTTCAAAATCCGTGTAAAGTAAGAATATCTGTTCTAGATTAAATATATAGTGTCATAGTAAAAAGAAATCAATATGTTACCTACTACCATTTTCACATAAAATTATTTATGTATGAATTCAAAGAATATACCTTTATTGGAATTTAACAGTATTTCTTCGTTTTGTAAAAGTGAGCATGATTCACGAACTAGCCTAATCCTAGAAATATTGAGCAAGAATGTGTTGACAGTTGCTAGAATTTTTCTTCAATAAATATTATGTAAATACTTTTATAGCGCTATTACATTACCATATCTTTATTAGCGAAGTGATATGTGCTCTACTGGCACCCTCGGAATGCCATCATCAAAGAACCAACCAACTACCATATCTTTTAAAAATTTTAAAAAGTTGAACAAATATATTATGTATTATAGAATTTAATCAGCGATTCCTGGCTACAGGACATGGACTTTTTTTTGATGACACTTATTGTTGTACTTCCAAGACGAAAAAAATATTTGCCCACGTAAAGTCAGGCAAGCTGCTAGTTCATGAATAAAAAAATAATGACGTATCGTGGGAAAACATAATGGCAAAAGTTTTATGAACAACACAGGAAGCTATTCTAAAAGCATACTCTTCAGAATATGAATATTTATTTAATAACTTATCTGTACACCTGTGTTCAAGTATGCCTTCTGTTGTGTATTCGATAGTCAAAGTCTTGAAGAAAACTGGAGTATTTTTCAAATATTCAAAACTTTGAGTTAGTTGGAAAGAGTTTGAAACTTCTAATACGCTTTATGTTTAAAAGTTGGACTATATTTCATGACTATTAAAATAATAATGATAAAAGTCGCCTTTATTTATAACAATACTATATCACTTTTATGAAATACGGGAATAAGGTAAATAAACATGTAAAAATGGGTTGTATCATTTGATTTTGCCTGAATTTTCCGTACCAATAGCGCTGTTGGAGGCATACCTATTGCCAATAAACAATAACTTCCACACGAACTGGTACGAAACGAGAATCTGCTAATTAGGACATGGCTCCTTTGATGCTAAATTGAAAAGGCGATAACGACTAGTTAAAGCTGGAGTGTGAAGTTGCATCTCAATTTTACTTCACTTCATTTTCGTTTCACACGAAAACTTTTAGGCGAAAATACTCTACATGATTTTTGAAGCTTTTCAGACGCTTTTATTATTTTAGCTTTCACTTTTAATTTTACGTTTCTTTTCTCTAGATTTAGACTCTGCCTTTGATGATAGATACAACTTGCAGCACTTTGCCTATCCGGGTCAGAAAAAGCACATCAGTGTATTTGTTTCGGTTGTATAATCAAATTCTTTTTTCTAAGGCTGAAAAAGCGAATTTTGAGGGTTCAATTTTCACTCAGGGGAGTAAAATATTTAATGTTATTATTTCTTTTCTCTGGTAACGAGGTAAAGCGTAGATTTGACTCAACATTCAATGTTACAAAAAATGGGGAAAAGAAGTGTCCTAACACTGGGTACACACCAACACCCTGGTATGTGCGGAATACAGCGTATAATCAAATTCTTAAATCAGCTACGCAAACATTACACATACATGTAATGTATAGGATCAAAAATCTCTACCCATGTACGAAAATAAAGGTTTATATGCATATAATGTATATGCATGTAAACCTTTATTTTCGTACATTGATAGAGATTGTTGATATATTTTTGATATACGTATATGGACTCATATGTATGAATCCATATACGTACTGACTATCTTTTTTAATATTTTACATTACAGTTACGTCTCATATTCCTATACTGGAGAATGTTTACGTCTTAGTAGACTGAATATTATATTAGAGAAGGCTTGGAATTATCTATGGAAAGATATGTGAATTCAGAGCACGAATGAGTCTTATATCTTCCATATTTATAACATATTACCTATGTATGATATATTGAATAAAAATTGCTTTAAAATAAAATAATATTTTACTTTATGAATCTAATAAATTTGTGTATTAAAACTTAATAACATGTACGTATGTATGTATGTTTGTAATATATATTTCTATTGAACAATTGTTTAAGATAATACACAGAATACACTGAAAAGATTATTATTTAAAAAAAAATCCATTAAAATAAAAGTTTATTGAAATGTTTTGGCTTTTGTTTGTATGCACAATTCTTGAAATTCTTAGAGAATTTTTAAATTATAGAAATCTTAGTAATTCGATAATGACATTAAAAAAAGCTCTTATGTATTTAAGTTAGTGTAATATATATGTAAGTGTATGCTTAAAAAAATAAAAATAAAAGATTAAGCGAAAGTTTACCACCAGTCACAAAGACCATAAGCTTTTCTAATGTGGGATTTATTATTTTGTATATATTGTGAAATTGTACATTTTTATGTAGTTTTATGTAGGTTAAATTATTATAGTTAGCGTGCAAGGGAAAGTGAGATGTGACCGAATGCCGAGTGAGATAGATGAGTTAATTTCAAATATTTTTCCACATTCATATTATACCACGCATTTAGCAAGATAGACAGAGCTAAGAAATGAAATATTAATAAATATTAATTCAATTCTTCGAATGGGAATCGAACCCACAACCATTGCATTTACTGTTACAATCACGCAACCACGACACGCTACTCTCAGCCTACAATTTTAGTAATTGATAAATAATAACTGGAGTATAAAGAATATGACGTAACACAGCATATCCAAAAATAAAACGGTAAAGAAAATAAAAATAAGATAATTGCAATTTTTTTCATCCTCATATAATAAACTTTTTAAGTCATACACAAAATCCAAATAAACATACCCACTAAAGTTTAAAATACAATCCACCCATACCGTAGTCACGTGAAAAGTATTCATATCCCGGGTCAACTCGATCGATTTCAATAAGCGATAACTTCTGCATGAGTACGTCGCTATCCTTCATAACCATTTGCGGATGCCACCGATCAAAGCGAATACCGAACTATGACCCATATATAAGGTTTACAGGTCACTTTTCTTCGCCCATTTATCTTGTGCTGGGCACTGTTTTCATCATTTATTAAATTATTTATGTTTTTTTGGGGCCAGTCGTAGCACTGGGATACAAGTGTGTGACTATGAACGTGACTGGTTGTGAGTTAAATGAAGAAGAAATAAAATATTTTTTTTTTTTTTCAATTTCTTCGCTCTGGTGTCGAAAACAATGCGCCGTTGAGCTCCGCCACTTAAGGCGCAATGCCTATAGAATTCAGCGGAAAACGGAGAACGTAGCGTACCTTAACACTAGTTTTCTTAGTTTAGAGATGCAGTGTGAAGGTGATTTTAATTAAATTAGTGAATTAGTGAGAATATATGTAAATGTGGGCAGAGCTATAGTAGTTATAATCCATGAAGATTCTCGACACGGTTATCTATATAAACATATAACATATTATTTTATGTGCATACAAACATGTATATCGTTATATTATTTACATTTTTATCCGTACTGAGTGTAATATAATTTGGAACTTCGCCATGTTCTTGTTGCGGAGAGGCCAAGATGCTGCATAATTTATACATTTTGACTATTTCGAATATGTGGATTACCGTACGGAGTCGCGTAGGGCAATTGTTGCAAAATGATTTTAATATCGGGTTTTTTAGCGATAGTTTTAAATAACACTAACAAGTATTCTTTCTATATCAATTATTCTTAATTGTGATTAGGAAATCTAATCACAATTAAGGTAGTGACAGTGAATAAGCGATGATTAAAGAAATTTAGCAGGAATTCGATCAAAATAAAGTGTAACGACCACTAATAATTGGCCGCTTAAATCATTATATTTTATTACATCTATAAATTATAAATTAAACTATTTTCACAGATGGTATTTAGACACATATACATAGGTACGTTACAAAGTCCAAAGTATATAGAATTAGAAGATTTAATTCAATTTGAAACAATGAGCATTTGTAGCGACAATTCAAATAAAGTTAAAAAATGGCCAGTACCCTCTTTCCACCTGACTGCGGCGGACATGTATCTTATTCACTTAAATCTGAAAAGACAGGATGGGGTGTTACAAGAAATACATATTTTACACTTTTGACAGATGCGTCCCCTCCCTAAGATTTATTATCTACGGAATATGAAGTAGCATTTCTTAGCGAGGATATTTCGCGTTGTTTTCGTGTGAAGTTTTTCGGATTGCTACAAGTTTATAGGTAATTGTATAAAGCTATTTGTGTTTTACTTATACATATTAATATGACCATTAGAATGTCATTTTGAGACTAATCTATATAATAATATAAAAAAATATTGCATTAGGATAGATAGAAATCTTTAGGTACTAATATTATATTATACCAAAATAAAGCTATACGATTTAAGCAGCTCGCGTATCTTCATTTATCTTTTACACGTACACATAAATTTTGTGGAACTTTACTTTTTGGAAATCTAATTCCATGTGTCAAATTTTATAAATGTATAATATCGCATTTAGTAGATATACGTTTATGTATAAGTTACTGAAAATAAGATTTAATTATCTGAGATAATTTATCAAAGAAGAAATTGGAGATTTGAAAAAGAACAAGAAGTATAATTCTTAATGTTGTGTCACCGATGTCACTGATATTAAGTTTCCTGAATTTCGCTAAGCCTACTATTCATAGCCTATCAAAAATATTTATGATATTAGGCTTTTTGCTCTTAAAAATAAGGTGTATAATACCATAACGAAATTGCCACCATTTAGGGCCACCGTACTTTCAAACTTTATTACTGACTGCGATAAAAGACTAAAGTTGAGTACCGAAAGATATAATATATATTAGGTGGAATTTTATTATAATTTTTTGATTGGATTTTTCAAGGCACGCGATGAATAGCTAAGGAATTTAGATGAATAATTATTATTTGTCATAAGAGATTATTTGCTAGACATTATTGGTACACACAATGTCTTTATATTTTATCATAATTATTTTTTTTATTTGAACATCGATAAATTGTATTCATATTTGTAAATTGGCGAGGCAAAAGAGGATCTAAGACACTGCAGAAAAGAGCATTTCATAGTGGCCACTAAAATGTATACGTAGGTCGCAAGTCCTAGGCACTACAAAGCCGCTACGCTTAATCCACGGATTGCATGTAAACTTACAAAATTAATGTTATTGAATTTAGTTGTTAATATCTATAAAATTAGTTTATATTTAACAATTTAAAAAGTTTATACTTTTTTACACAATTGACCTTTATACAATTTAATTATACTTCACCATTTTTTTTTTTGAGAACGTACCTTATTGTACTCTATCAATGGCTGTCCCATTGCATCTGACTACAAATGCGATGTTTGCTCCCACTCAGGGGCAAAAAATATTTTTCTTTCGCAGCTCCGGTAAAGCAAAGAACGGCGTTAAGTTCTGCCACCTAACATATAACAAACACGCTGTGTTTAGAAGTCGTGCAGATAGCCAAGAATCGTCTAGTAGAAATATCTTAACAGTAATGTTTAGTGGCTAGTTGCAAAAAGCACTTGTGCGTGGTTGTAAAACGAAAACTTTTGCGTCGAGGTGGCCATCAGTAATTTAATAGATTCGATACAAAGTTTTATACTGAAATTATTTTTTTTGTTTAATTTTGCGCTTTAATTTAACTATTTTAAAGTTTTGCCATTTAAATTTTTTTGCTTAGCTTTCCAATACTTTTCTGATAGTGAATAAAACTTTGATATAAATTTTTAAAAAAGTTTCATTTTGTTATTTTAATAGCAAAATCTTTGAAAGCTTATTAGAATTGGAAGAACTTTAATAAAATTACGAAAAACAGATTTTTAATATTGTGATATAAGTTATATACTACAGATCTTTTACCTAGTAAAATGTTAAATTTATGACCATCATCTGGGAAATGCGGGTAGAATTAGTATTAGAGAAAGAAACAGTTTTATTGTGATATTACCAAAGATTATCTTAAAATGCTAGATTGTTAATATTTAAATAGAATTTTTATATTATCCTTCTTTCTTTGTTAAGCTAATAATTTTAAAAACTTATTGCATTTATTAATCGTTTATTATATTTAATATTCGTGGCCAGTAGTGACGCAGTGGCACAAGCGTGGTGAACCTATAAACGTGACCGGTTATAGGTTCGATTCCCATTCAAAGAATTGAAATGATTAATAGTTATCAATACGATTGTGTTTCCCTTTCTCGCTGTGGTAACGAGACAAACGTTAAGTTCAACAGTTGCACTCAGCACGCAATACCTTCAGAGTTCGGCGGAATGTTGACAACGACAATGTGTCAATGAGAACGGAGTGTCTTAGCACCAGATTTTCTCTGGGTAGCAAGAAGCTAAAAAAAATAATTTTAATATTTTTCTTTAAATAATATACAATGTAGGTCGCTTAATAACATTGTGATATACAACTTAGGTTTAACCAGCGATATTAAGTTTAAATTACGGTCGGATGTGCTTACACATATATTATTCATACACATAAAATGTTTACTGTCGGCTGTAGGTAGCAAATTACAACGCTTTTAGAATAATGAAAGACAATATGAAACATTTTGTTATAAAAGTAGGATAATATTACTTAAATAGGAAATGTGCTGCATTCTATTCTATAAACACTAAATTACATTAATGAATAGTGTATAAAAATAAACTAAATATTAAAAAAAATAACGAATCTAATTGATGGCTATGGCTATAGCTATCCTCATATAAACAGGATGCAGCGTGAACCTTAGAAAAAACAAAATTAATTCTTCAATAATATCTAGTTTCAATAATATCAAGTTAGATTAAATATATAAATTAACCTTCGACGGTGAACCTATTTACCTATTGCATTTTTAAATTAGAATTGGAAAAGATTCTCTGTGTGTCAAAGTCAAGAAATAGTAAGCAGCTGCTTTGTAGTAACATGGGCAGATGTAATAGTCCTCGATTGGAAAGGACTATCTGGAATAATTGTTAACGAATTTATTAAGTTGCTGGTGGGATAAGGTTCTCAAGTAGTTTCATAAGAAAAATAAAAAATTAAAACATTAAAGTAGTAATCTATATCTTCTATAACTATATTATAAATTCGAAAGTAATTCTGTCTATCTGTTTGTGGCGTAATAAGGTCCAAACCGCTGATCCGATTGTGGCAAAATTTCATATAAGATACTTGAAAGTCTTGGGATGGACATAGGTTACTATTTTAGTCACATTTAAGAAAAATCGACATATACTAATATATTAACATTCTTGCAAGTAAACATTCACTTTATTCTGTCATGTTAATTATAACCATCGCTAAGAAACCGTTGCTAAGCAACAAGGAATTTACCGACCCCAGAAATTTTACTTACAAAAACATTTGTCCCAATAAATAAAAGAAAACAATATTTACACAAATATAGATGTTCAAAGCTAAAATGCGGCTATCAAATGCAACCAAATGGAATGCCATCTAGTGAGTTAATGCAAGAATTTATCGATCCGTAAGTGTTACCAATGGTGGTTGGTCATTACCATTAGTAAAACTAGTTAGTTTGTTTAAGTATATACAGATGGCGCCAGTGGAGCTTTTTTTTGTTGTTTTTAATTATTTATTTATTTATGTTCATATATTATTGTACTTAAAATAATCAAAATTATTGTACTTATTACAAAATAATAAATCGCTATTAAGAAAAATCTAACAACATGGCTTAACAGTTGCAAGGGAACAAAGGAATGGTTGTACATGCGTTTAATCATAATCCTCATTTTGGGTTTCATTATAGTCAGACAAAAAATCATAGTGCAGCGGGTCACCATTTGACAACAAACGCAACAGTTGTGAGTTCGATTCCCATTCGGGGAAATAAATGATTTTTATAGATATTGAAACCAGACAGAGAGTGTTAAAATTTTTTTTTTAACTTACTTTACTGCTGTTGCCTTGGGATGGTCTTTATTTCATCGAATATACATTAATTCTAAGTTATAAATAAGTAAAGAAAATCAAAGGTAAATTATTACATTTTTTGCCTTTACTAAGCGTGTTAATTAGCGGAAGCCAGAGCCAGGTGTTGTCTTACAACAGGTTTTCTTTAATATATATAAACTTGGGAACTTATTCTTAATCTATTAAATATTTAATTTCCTCAAGTGGACTTTGGACCCACAGCAAACTTTGTGCTCTTGCGCCACGACTGACCTCAATTTATTATATATATAGAATAAAATTAGAACCTCTATATCTATAAGCCACGCCGTTTAAATATGTATGATATTATCACAAACTATACTTAATAGTAATTAGTAAATAAGAAAAATATTTCATATAGGCCTACATATAGGCCTACTCTATTTTCATATCAATTTATATTGATCGAAAAAAAAATATAATATGGGCCTTAATATGTCCGGTCTCCACATTTATATTTTACCTTGTATCACCTTTCAAAGGTGGCAACGAAAAGTTGTTATAACAATATCAAAGGTCGTTATGGTGAGATGAGAATGTAAAGCTTAATTGGCTAGCACTTGGACGCTATCCAAGGGGCGCGTGTTTCAATTCTGCTACGATCAATTACTTGTACTATTTTTTATGATATTTTTCTCCTATATTCGTTTTTTTTAATTAACACTACCTTTAGCGGCGTAGCTAGAGAGAACGGAGTGTCAAAACTTATGGTCTTGCTTTGTCCACAGTTATCATCTTTTCATAAGGGCCCTTAATAAGTTTCTTACGTTTTTTAACCTTCCTACAGTGTAGTCTCCCATTGTCTGTCTCACCAATAACTCTTGTTTTATAAACGTGATGGTCGTCTTACATAAGTGTCATTATTGTGAAAATACAGCTATCTAAAATTTTATCAAAATGAAAACGATATTCGATTATGTTGAAAGGGTTCCAGTGTACGAATAGTTACAATTGGAATGGGGTCGATCCCTTTATCTGTTAAAATATGTACAGGGATATATCAATGGCGATTGTATATCTTATTACAATTTCATATTGAGTGTGATTGAATAGGTCCATGTTAATATTGTAAATGGAAAGTTGTGTTTGTTTTTCATAATTATTACGGTTATTTTGGTTTGATTTCCCGTAAAGTAAAGTTAAATACAATGGATGGCTACCTTGCTAACAAGTCTTTCTGAATATCATTATTTATATTTTGAAGAATGCAGATTAATTCGTTCATTATTTAACGATATAACCTTAATGTTGCTATTATATAAAAAGTTATATATTTCTGTATATATCACAGACCAACACAATATGCGAAAGTAAAAATGGAAAATATAAAGGAATTGATATAAATTTGTATGTTTATTTTTTATTAATTAAAAATGATATTTTTTTGTCTGGCACATGAATGCAAAGCTCAGTTTACGTCCCGCGGGCTGTACATCTTAGCTGTTTAAAATTACGGAACCATTACGGTTAATGTTATAATTCCGTTACGATTGTCAAATAGTATATATATATATATATACTATTTGACAATCGTAACGGAATATTTGTGTCATTTCTATTTTTTTATTTTTTTATAAATAGAAAGTAGGGGTGGAGGTTCGCCTGATTACAAGCACGCACGTATAAAAGCACTCGTCTACCCTAGACTAATAATGCAACTGAAAATCGCATTACATTTTGTAATCAATATTTGAATTAATGTCGCATTAGAAATATTTTTAGCGAATTAATAATGATATACTTATACATTATACATGCATTTTAACTTTATTTTATAGATATTAAAAAATATTGTAAACTCTTTAAGCATAAATATGAGCATTTTAATATAATTTAAAAACAATTTTAATTTTTTTATTCTGTTTCGATTTGTCATTCCTGCAGCGCCCTAAAACTTTCAACTTATTTGGGACTCAGTGTACTGCAACAGATGTTTCTGAATGATGAAAAGCTTAAGGCGATTACAAGATTCCCTCTCGGTTCAAGTTTAATATAAAAATAAGAAGATAATGCTCTTTTAAGTGTATGTTCTCCTGGTACTTCAATTTTGAAACTTTGCTCGTTTGTTACGCAGGGGAATGTGTAGTAAATAAGTAAAAGTAAATGTCAATATTTTTTGAGCTATAGGCAATGTACATGCGTCTGACACGAGATTATCGAAGATACGATGTTTATATTAGATTCAGAATAGTAAATATTGTATGGGTTGGTTAGTTTTTGTTTCTATATCATGTGATAGAATTATTTTAAATTAAACAAAAAAAAAAACACTTTAAAACTTATGGAGCGGATAATGAATTGATGTTTACTTCTATTTACAAGAATTTTCACATAAAATATTTACTATTACTTCGTTAATAACGCTAAACTAGATTCTGTGTTGCCCAACCAATGCCCATATTAGGATACACATAATTTTTTTTTCTGTAAAATGCGAACATATTCTAAAAAATTTAACGTAGTGAGCAGAACCCATATCAGTGGACGTATATGGCATTAATCTTTTTAATTCCAATCATCTATATATACCATAATTAAGGCGACAATAAAGAGAATCCCAAGTGATTGAGTGAAGTCAGTCACTTCAAATTGCTGAGTGTAAATTAAAAACACATAAAGAAACAACCCCTATTTCTATTAAAACTAAAAGTTTAGAACATTTTCTATAGATTCAACCCTTGACACTATAATTGCAAGGGCTGACTCACGTTTCACATTTGTACTCGTAAGCGAAGAAAGCATTTGTGCGGAGTTTTCCATATCGTGACGTTTTATCGAACGATCTGCGTCTCTCGCCGTCGCGATGATCCATCTTTTAGGGAACGAGATCAGTGTAGACGGGCGTATGTATAACTTTTTAAGCGTTTTTTTTTAAATTAATATTTTTTCGTCACTTTAGGTGTGGCGTTGTGTTCTGCTACTCAACACACAATAACTCGATAATTGCCTGATGGTAAGAAAGCAATGAAATTCACCGCGTAATGAGAACCTATAGTGTACTTTCTTGTTGACCTACAGTTATGATGCTTAGGGCGAAGTAA
>DVQM01000451.1:0-17459 GCA_018231645.1 Heliconius ricini
TAATAAAAAACTATAAAATGATAAGAAATTAAAATGAAACGCCTCTCAACTTTGCATATATTTTATATGCATATAACACCTCAACTCACTTTGTCAAGCAACGACATCCTGCATTCGGTCGGGTTACTCCTTTGTAATACAAGACGGCGTTTCCATGACTCAGCGACGTCAGGCTGCCTGTCTCAATTGTCATCGCTTAGAGGAGATCGTTATGTCAAATGCTTTTCTGAAAATTTTCCTGTTTATATACAATATTTTTTGTTACTTATAATAGATTACGAATTGCACTAAATCGATGATAAACACTGAATGTCTTAATACTAGATTTTTTTTGAGTGCTGCTGTTTGTTTTTATTTAGGTTTTATTTTATGTCATAATTCTTTAAAAACTCCCCATTACAACAATATATCTAAAGATTTATCTCTCATCTCATACATCATCTCATCTCTTCGTTACTAATGTCGTTTTAGTGTAAGCACTCGTTGGCAGCGCGTGATTTGTCGCAGCCAGCGGGCGGCGTAGAGCAGGTGGACGGCTAGTTTAAGCTTACGAATCGCCAGTGCAAATATCCAATGTAATGTACGGTGGTTGTATGTAGAACTGGAACTTAAGTCTTTTTCTGTTATTATATTTTTACTAAAATATACATACATAAAATTAAATAAATAAATCAGTTTGATGCTAGTGTTAACTCCGTTCCCCACATTCTGCCGAATTCTGGAAGCATTGCGTGTTAAGTGGCAGTAAATGTGGAGAACAGAGTGTCTTAACACTAAAACTTACTTCACTCTGCCTATCCTAATATATGCGAGACATTGTAAACCTAAATAAAATACCATAGCGTGGATACACTGCAAGACCTTAGAAATATTCAGTGCTAATTAGCGGTAATACAAAAATCAAACAACAAATCCACAGCAACTGCAACGACAACAAAAATATTCTTTTAAAAATGTAAATTCTAACAATAAGTTCACAGTATAAGTGGTCACCCTTTAACAAGCCGGACAGTGAAGACAACACACGTGCCCCGACTGCGACGCGAATCTAATTTCCCAAAGCATTGTCTTGTGATGGGTTATTCAGAGCCGACACCGATACAAAATCGTATTTTCTACTTCTACATTCTTGTTCTGATGATGGCAATTTTGTTAGTATAGCTGTGGAGTGGTTGATATTGCTTAGAATGATAGTAGTCGCAAATTCGGTTTTGAAAAATTAAGATATTATTTTCTAAGTTTCTTAATGTTACACTAAAATGGTACTATGTCAAAGGCATATTAAAAGGCATTTTTTTACAAAACAACTAAATTACAAAACTACATAATTCTAGAGGTTTTAAGCTTTTAATTATTATTTATTAATAACAGATTTCTTTGTTTAATATTCGTACAAATCTTCATTGTTTTAGTGTACACCTAAATATAGAGGTATATAT
Source organism: Heliconius ricini (assembly GCA_018231645.1). NCBI lineage: Eukaryota > Metazoa > Arthropoda > Insecta > Lepidoptera > Nymphalidae > Heliconius > Heliconius ricini. The sequence continues at coordinate 1,440 of DVQM01000451.1, forward strand.
ATGATTACATTTTTCACTTCGCGCTCATTTCAACGATATCATTAACCAAGGAGACTAAGAAACTAAAAGAACATGCCAACGAAACCACAAAGCCAATTAACAATTCATTTTCTTAAAAAAAAGCTTCAAAATTATACCAAAAAGGCACAAACAAAAATTAACTCACCTTTCACTTTCTACGAATAATTGACAGTCAAGTCGTTAAGTTAATCAGAAAATAATCTGGCACAAATGTAATTCTCAAATATTTGTAGAAATTTGATTTAGACGTTCCAAGTAAATTCGTAAGGGACGAAATATTTGCAAGTGAAATTGAAGGGAGCCGGCGAAAATAAAGAAACTCCGGTGTAGCTGGAGAGAATTTTTCATTGCCGTTACTACCGAATGAGGTTCGTTTATGTACGAAAATTTGTCACGGTGTTAAATGGCGGTATAGTCGTCTTGTTGTAATATCGTGGGAATTAACTTTTTATTATGTTCTTCTAGTTTGTTTTGAATATGATTCAATATGTATTATAAATCTTTTGTTTTTGTTTGTGTGATCAATGTGATGTGTGTGCAGGATCGGTGAGTGGAAATCGGAAATAAAAAAAGCAAAGTAGATTAGGCAGAGGAAATCTAATGTTGAAAGACAAGACACGGCATTTGGCAAATATGTTTATACAAAGTAGTGACTTATTAAGTTATGAAAGAAACTTGAGTTCAAATCTTGCATCTTTCGAATTTAATTACGATACTAATTTAAATAATTCCGCCACTCCACAAGCAATGCTTCGAAAATTAAGCAGTAAGTGGGGGACCAAGGAGTCTATTTAAGTTCCCTTCGCCTATCCTGGTATATGGATGCGTATATACAAAGTGAAGATACAAAAAAAACGACTGAGCAGCTACCGAACCTAAAACCATCGCGAGTGTATCAGGTCTTCAACTGTGTCGCTATACCATATCCAACACAAGTAATAAATCAATTTTTCAAACAAAACCAAATCAGGTAACATTCACATTTACCTTCAGAATACTAAAATTCCCATAAAATAACAAGATAATGCCCGCTGACGTCACAAGTCTTAGTAATGCAGGAGGTACTTTTCTTTTAAAAGTTTCACTGTGGCCTCTACCATTGGTACTAAATGGTATAGAATAAGCATTAAAAATTCAAAAAATGATGTCCCTTTATTTACAATAATAAAAATATATTTAATACAATTTTTTACTTTAAGCTTCTAAGTATTATTACTAAATTTCACAGCAAAATTGATTCAGTCAAAATATTCCTAAAACGGCCGAGTCAATACAATATTTAAAAATTATTAAAATTATATAAAACCCGTGTCCCAGTTTAAGCTGAACGAAGAATGGTAACGTTAGGTATACCTACAAATAATATTGTTTGGGCGAATTTTATACAATTTGCAGTAAAAACGGAACATAAGTGCTTGAAATTGAAATCTTATAATTATGCCCATTACGTACAAGAAGTTTTTTTTACTTCAATCAAAATCTTTCAGACCTGGATATTTAATATGAATTTCAACCTCATACCTTCTTGAGGAAACGGTTTTAAAATAGGGATATACAGATAGATAAACCAAAAAGATCCTATAAAGATATTTTTTCTAGATATAGATCCCTAAAACGAAAATATCTACTGAATCTTTTCGATTCAGTTCTATCCTTCTGACATCCTTAAATTCGTAAAATTCGTTCCTTTAAAATATATCGAGTTACATTAGTACATACTTGTTTATACAATCTTGCTACCAAATCCTTGGATAATAGTCTTAAAAAGAGACAAAGGTTATAATTCCCGGAAACCCGTACATAATACATTTTTTGTGGGTCCCAGATTATCTTTTTGAGGTACCGTAATACTTCTTTCATACTAACGAAGCCAGATACATGGGATAATGAAAGAAAGGACCGAAAAACCGTTTTTAGTGCAGCCTTTTACCTTTTCGGATGTGAATTTTAAGCAACCCCATTATAGAGATGGGACAATGCAGGCTTATACTGAGCTTTGAACGTTGATTTGTTTTCTACTAGCTATCGCACTCAACTCTACTGGCGACGGGGAACTGCGGTACCCTCATGCAAATACTAAATTTTCTATTTAGCTGCTCCGTAATTGGTAACTAGGTTTTATCACTACATTTGTTGGAAACTGTGTTATAATTGGAAAATCTATATTTGTAAAATATGGTGTTGAGTACCGCCACTCAAGGGAAGTTGAGACGGAAGTTTCTTAATGGTAGACTTCTGGTTCTTCTTCAGTCTTAATACTAGATTCCCAGTTTCCCTCTGCCGATCCTTCTAAGTAGGATACATTTTGAATCTAACAAAAATATAGTATGTTTATTTCAAATAAAATTATATACATACAAGTACAAATAAAGTCTATGATAGACTTATCTCTAGATATGAGAGATTGATAAAAGGCATAATTGAATAATATAAAAATATCTCACTGGAACTGAGTTCGCATAATATTTTTAATTAAGGTACAATTCCATGTAATTATGAAAACAATCAATAAAGAAAACAAAAAAAATAGGGTGGGTCATCATACACAGCGTCTTCTTGTAAACGCGACGGTAGCAAGACAAGGCGCGGAATCAAGTTTCGCCTCCTAAAACGAAATGTCTCGAAAATCTATAAAACTAAACAATTATCTTTTAACAAAGTAATTTATCTATAATTCCAACGAATAAATCCTTAAATAGCCCAGCTTTAGTTTAAATCGAAATGACCCAACGACCCGTTAATGAACGTTATAATGAAATGTCATAGATTCAGATCAGTGGTCTCTGGCAATGAGTGATTCGACAGATATTAATCACCACCACTGTATGAAATTTCCAATAATTTTATATCTCTCTGTCAATTGAATTAAGCTGTTTTGTACTCGTAGTAAGTAGTGGACGTTAGTTGGAGATTATAGAGTTAATTCTGGTTTATTGATTGCGGAATTTGTTGGGATTGTTGCTTTCATTTGGTTGTGAATATTTTTAGGACGGATATTTCACCTTTAAGGTCTATTTAACAGTTATATTAGTATTTTTAGCTTTACTTTAGAACATACTGTTAAGACACAACATTCTCCACTTTTCACAGCGTAAAGCTGATAAAATTAATAACCGAGACCATTTTAGCATACCAGCATACTATTAGACTGTAAATGCGATGGCTGTGAGTTCGATTTCCACGTAGTGAAATAAAATATTTTTAGTTATTCGCTATATTAAAAAAACAAAACAGGGTATTGACTTTTACTTTTCGAAATGCAATATCTCAAAAATTGATCTCAAAATGGAAAAACAAAAAAGTTAACATTATAAATTATATGTATTTATTTAATGCACGATATTAACATAATTTCAAATTTAAAAAGAAATATAAAGTTTGTATGACCGAATAATACACGGTCTGATATAAATATACTATGCGAAATCTCAAGTAAAACGAGTCTAACACGTTTAGATAAACTGCCATACAAATTATGCAAATTATGTAGACTGAAAGGAGCAGTGTCAAGATGTTGAATGCAACGCTGAAATACACTACGCTGGGGAAATTTTCTATTTTGATACCCTGGCACTGCACTGTACCGTGTACTGTGTACTATACAATGCTTCAAGATTACATATATTTTGTGAAATTAAATTTTTAGACGTACAAAATTTCATGCTGGTACGGTGGCTGGTATAAACTGTTTTATACAGGATGGAAGTGTCAGCACCACTTTAAATGAAACCATAACTTTGACTACTCTATGAAAGCCTAATACAAATTAAAACTCTTCTCCTCTTCCACTTTGTATAATTTCTTTGTTCGCTTTTTTAACTTACTGCCAAACTCTATTGTGCGGTATATTATAATGATCATGTATAATTTAAAAGAAAATATCTCTTTTTACTGTAGTAGGCAATATATATATATGTAAAGTATAATGGATTTTTTTCTTTACAAAAATATACTAGAATATATTCGAGGCATGTACATTACGGTATTCAATATGGAATCAAAATCACGCGTGTCGCGGTCTTCAAGTGCGGACGCGAGACGAATTGCTTTTGAAATTCAATACAGTATCATAATTTATATTTGTGTTACTTTAAGAAAACACAGCTATGTATTTTGTTGTCCCACTCCTGTCATAGAAATAAACGGGGGAAACTAAAAATCCACTTAAATTTCAATTTGAATGGGAAACGGAGTGTCTTAATACTAGATTCCCTCTAACTACCCAGCTATGTGCGGGATAAAGCGTGAATCTACCTCATTTTAAATATCGATATATTATGATAACGCAATCGAAATGTCATCGATCCACATTATATTAAAATTAAATGACAGATAATTTTATATTCATATAATATAAACAGACCAAGTATAGTGTTAGTTTATTCGAATCCATCCAAATAAATAACGAATGATTTACTAATATCATTAAGCTGAGATGATTTTGCTAATATTATAAAAAATAAAAATAAATAGTTAGTATAGTATTGTTCAGCAACCAACCAGTTTGTAGCAACCTCGGTACAGTACGGTCAGCGAATCGTGGTCGCGCTTATTAGTCATAAATTTAAACACGCAGATTACTCATACTAAATACAAAACATAAATACGTAAAAACAAGAAAAAAATATTTTTAGAAGAAAAAATTCTTTACTTTTGATTCCCAGTTCACCTCTAAAACATTCTTAAATCCAAAATTACACCATAATCCAATAACATTACAATATTCAATATAAACACCTATAAAATATAGATTAACATATAGCAAAGTATGCACATACAAAGTGCTATCACGTATTCAATATTAGTAAGGGGTGGGATCAAAGGGACCAGCGAGTACCGAGTACGTGGCAATACGGTTATCATTTTCAATTCTTACAACCGAGATCGCCTTTGAATATATCTTGTAGCGTATACGATTGATATGGGCTATGGCTACGTCGAGTCGTGTCTGCAATATTCCTGTGAGGGCGTGGAATTGGTATTTTTGTTTAGTTAGATTTGTTCTGGACATGCTAGAATTGAATATTTTAGTTCTATAATATTGAGCTGGAGTGTAAGCGTGAGATTATTTACTTAACAAGTTGTGGCTTCGATTCCGACTCGGTTATGGGGTTTTCTGGCTCGAGTGACGAGGCAAAGCGTGGCGTTGAGTTCCGCCACTCAACACGTAATGCTTCAAGATTTCAGCGGTAAGTGGAGAACGGAAGTATCTTAATGAGAACCGACCTTGGTGTCTTAACACCAAGTTTCCATGTTCCCTCTGCCGACCCTAAGATATGTTTAATACAGTGTGTAGTAATAAAAATAATTAAAACGGCGGCGGTGGTTAAGATTGATTGTAGGAGGTGTAAGCTATGATTGTGCATTCAATCTCAATCGGTATAATGGTTATATTTTATTTATTATCATTTCCGCGCTCTGATGGACGAAGCGCGGTGTTGAAATTCGCCTCTCAAGACGACATATCTCTCGAAAATTCAACGGAAAGAGGGTAACAGTGTGAACACTGAACAGAGGGTGAGCACTGATTACACGTGAAAATTCTTTTTGATTATTTTGAAGACAATTGTAACAATTAAAAAATATATTTACAAACAATTTGAGACCATTAGAAGAAATTTGGCAGAAAATTGGTTCTATAATTTAAAAAATAACACACTGCAAAAGTTATCACAACAAAAAATATCAAAGACAACAAAAAAATATATTCCAGATTTAAAAAAAACCAGACCAAAAACGACAGATACTAACAAATGTAACCTAGAAATACAACAACATAATAACATAATACATTGAAAATGCACATCGCCGAGCGCCGACTCCATGAAACAGTTTGCACTAACTGAAATCCAATCTGGAGATGACTAGAAGTGTTTACAATCGGGCAGCGAAAGGGCACGTTTTCAATTTGTACGGGACGGCACTATTTGCTAATATTAATATACATGGTGTGTTTTTTTTATATTGTAGGTACTTGTTTATACAAATGTATCGTTGCATTCGTTTTTTACAGTACTATCGTGAAAAATTGGTTGATATTTATTTTTATCATTTAATAAATATGTCTTTTTAAAATTCACTAATAAATGGTACCTGTACAATGGTCCTTTTGGACTCATTATTGCCTGTACCGGGAGATTCTGGAGACTCCGAGTCCATTCTTGTATTACGATAGCAATGATAGAAACCTAGTTTGTTATAAAATACTATGATAACATAAGTATGTGCTTATATCATATCTTTATGTACTTTTATTATAAAATTGTCATCTAAAAACTTAGAATACAATGAAGATATTTACATATTTTTTTAGTTTACACTTTGTTCCACATGTAGCAGGATAAGAATCAGAATAAGTTAGGATAAAGAATCTTTTTTTTGTGAAGAAATGCTTTTACATACGGCCAAATTTTAGTACACCATGGTCACCACTGGCTGAGGCTACGGGTTCCCAGAGATTCTCTAGTAAACCCTGGCAGTAGGCAGACAGAATCTAGTGGAAATACATGCCTTTCTTTATTTGTAGCTGAAATATGTGCATTATGCGTTGAATTGAGAGGCTTAATGCCGTCTTAACAAAGCTTTAAAATAAGAATAAATCAAACTAGAATGTGAGATCGAACGGTCTTTGCATATCTGTTTCGCCTCGGCCATTGTTATCAACCTCTTCCATATATGTATGTATCTCCCCCTTCCAGAGGGTACTTACGCGTTTTACGTGACCTTCCTCTAGTAACATCGATAGTGTGTTCTCGAAGATCAACTGAAGTCTCATAAAACCTACTAGTGTTCTTGGCTCTATTAGACGAAGTTCCAGGTTCCATTCTTGCCTCACAATTATACAGAACACATAAAAATATTTAAAAAAATAAATAAATTATACATGTTTTTTGTCAACCATACTTTTATTTACAGCATTTGATTCACGTTGTATAATTGAAATTCGAGTCCATAAAAACTTCGCACGTGTGCGTTACTGAAACAATATTGTACGTACCCGTAAAACGTAAATATCTACTATTGCTAACATATTTTTTCATAATATTAATTTCATTTCTATTTTTATTGTTTGAATTGGACTGTAAAGAACAATATGATTTGAATTTGAAAAAATATGAAATACAATAAAAATACACAAACGTCTGATAATATTATGGGTTATTTTTTGACAAAGTGATTTCATTGTGATTTTTTTAGTGTGTGCATATTAATTTATTCTCGATTTTATATGAAAAAATACTAGTGTGTTGTTAAATGAAAATGGTGTATATTTTCATCTCAGCATTGAAAAGAAAGCACGTGGAATCCTCAGAGCTCCCTGGGGACCTAGTGTTGAAACACTCCATTCCTTCCGCCGAATTCTAGAGACATAACGCGTTGAGTGTTAGAAATCTACTTCGCGCTTTGCCTCGACACCAGAGTTGAGAAATGAAAATATAAATAAATAGAACATATTTTTTCGAGTGGGGATCGAAATCGATCCAAAACCAGCCGAAGTTAAGTTAGGTTAGAATGGTAAATGAAAAACGAATTTTTAACCTTATTCTTTGTTCTTATTCATCGAGTATTAAGCAAAATGTTCTAAATTTTATATGTAAATATAAATCAGAAGCCTCTACATTAAACATTGATACGTACATATATACGCATGTCTATATTATATGTATGTATGTATTATACATTGGTATATCAATGATACTGTTTGCTCACGGCAACTAGCTGTAGCTGTATAGAATACTAATTACGAAAATCAAGTCTTTACGAGAACCAATATTATGCATATTCTAGTTTACCAGATTGGAAACTATTTATAGTTTCTGTTTACAAATATCTGTGATTTCCATATATTATGTGATAATGTTATAAGCAAAATAGATGCTGGTGGTAAATTAGTAGGATGCGCCATACTAGTCGATTGTGCTCGTTCGAGTCTCGAGGCGGGAACCAGATACATTTGGAAGTGCTGTTTGGTTTTAAAAGGTGCTAGTTTTCTCGTATGGCCTCGTCACACAATACATACTCTACGTGTTCATGGTAACTTCAAGTAGTTACAGTGGCTAGCCTTCGTCAACAAATTAAATGTTCAACATAAAAATATTATTTGAATTCAAGCTAGTCGGTTACCCTTACTGCTTACTTTTCCTTCATAGATCATTCATTCCATTCTTTCATTAATAATTAGTTCGACGTTCCCAAGCCAAGTGACCCCGATCTTCTCCATTCTCACTGTGACATCCACGCTAGTACCGGCCTATATACCTGCCTGCCTGTATGTATCTCTTTGCGGATGTGATCAGCGAAACAGACTTCGCATGTCCTAAGAAGTCGCATCTCCACCAGCCGAAAGTTCCGTACTAACTTCAGGTTTATTATCAGGTGCCATTGTAAGTTAACGGGAAGTACAACTTATAAAATTTGACAAACTTGAGTTTCCTGACTTATGTGCTCAATTAACTGTAATTATAAGTGTGTAATGATTTTTTTCTACGAAATATCAATAAATGGTAATTTTTAAATTTTCTTTTATTTGTTTTGCAATTTTTCACTTCTTGCCAAAATTCATAATTAAGTAGGTCTTTGGGAAGTACCCTATAGATTTTTATTAATGCTAATATCTTTTGATTGTGTTGACTGAGAAACTAGTTATTTTCTATGCTTCAAGGAATTCATACTATTGACATACGGACAGAAGGATAATACAGTGAACCTATAAGAGTTCCGTTTGCTTCCTTTTAAAGTACAGAAGATTTCTAAGACATAATGATATATGAAATTCAAGTACTTTTGAAAGCGATACATGAGTAAATTTAACTTAGAAAATAAATAAGTTTAATAAGCTACATAACAAAAGTCACACGAAAATGTCACCTCTTAACATTATTGGCTACGTGCGAGGCATTCCTACACGGCCACTGTGACACGGCGCGCGGCGCCCAAGACAAATATTGTACGAAAATATTACGACCGAATGGTTGGATTGACTTATGTTTATTTGGAATTTTAGCTTCTACGCTACATCCCGCATATAACAGGGAGAAGGAACTCAGTGCTAAGGCACTCCGTTCCAATAAAGACAACTCCGTTAACTTTTCATTGACTTGTTGAGGCATTTCATACTGAGTGGCGGAACTAAACGCCGCGCTTTTTCCTCGTTTTCATTCAATTGTGACTGGGGAATGTGGAACGAGATATGGAATATTTTTTGTAGTTTCTTCTCCGTTCCCCACGCACTGCCAAATTTTCGAAATATTCCGTCTTGAATATTAGAACTGTTGATTAGTCGGTCGGTTTGATTTCCATTAGAGAGAGAAATTATTTAATTTCCTCGCTTTGGTAACAAGACAAAGCGCTGAATTTCGCCATTTAAAACGTAATATCTAGAAAATACATGTACATGAGGAAATGAAGATGCTGAGCTGGATGTGCGGCGTAACGCGGTCTGATCACATACGTAACGCATTCATTCGAGGTAGTCTTAGAGTCCGTGACGTAGCGGAAAAGCTCCAAAACGGTCGCCTGAGCTGATATGGCCATGTTACGCGTCGACCTAGGAACTATGTCGGATGAAAATGTTATTGCTTGCTGGAGTGAAACCTCTCGGACGCCCAGGACACAACCCAGGAGCTTAAAGATTATATTAAGTGGAGTATGTTGATTAAGAAGGCAGATCCTGGCTATAGCTGAGACCAGATCAGGAACAGGAAGAAGAACAATTAGACATGGGGAACAACGTAAACGCTCTTAACTTTAGTTTTGTCTCCAGTAGGATACAGTGTGGAACTAAAATTAATGTTTATATTTAAATTCTAGCTTAAAATGTAACAAGAAATAAAAATATTTTCAAATATTTACACAGTGCACAGGAATACTTTCCTACAATATGCCAACAAAGCTTTGTGACAAAACGCGGTGACCAATCGACCGGTAAAGCGACACTCTGATAACACGGTACGAAAGTTGCGGCTACTTTCTTATATTTTTTTTAAATTTTATTTTTGAATGAAATGTAGAGAAAGTGGAGATAAATTATTTCGTTGTTAATTAATTGATCATTTTTGGAATATAACGTAATGAGTGGTGGAACTTAACGCTGCGCTTTATATCAGGGCGAGGAAAATATTCTCCCAAGTAGGAAACGAACAAACAAATAGATATAGAGTTTCTATGCCGTACTCCAATTGATAGATAAGATATCCATTTCATAATAGATTAAGAAAAATCCGACACCGACACTCACTGTATTACTAAGCAAAAAAAGGTTTTTTTTTTGGAAAAAAATAACGTTTAATTTAATAAAACACAAATGTTAAATTAAATCCGTTATTGAAACGCTTAAGCGATGGGTGTGTAGTATGGTTTACAAAACTTCGTATATTGCATTCCTTTTGTAAAAAATATCAGTGAAATATTTTTGTTTTTTACTGATGACAATTTAAATTCAAAATATTGTATAAAAATATTTTATATGAAAGCTAACATTTTGTTGCATTAATCCCCCGTTTCCGCCGCGAAAGAAAAGAGAGCGGGTAATGCTTAAGAAGAATGGACTCCTTTTAAATAAAATAAATTTGCATTTCCACCAACAAAGAGTTCTGTATTTTGTAATTATTATTAATAATTGTTGAGCAACTTTTAAACTATTAAGCTATTGAGGAAATTTTCACCATAAGGTGATGTTCAAATGTATTATACATTGTTCATTATTCCTTTATTTTATTTTTTTTTAGCTTCATGCTTTTTCCCTAGCCCAGCTAAGCTAGAGAGAAACCAAGCGTTTCGGTATATTTAAATCTCTTTGGCCTTATAAATTATGATACATGTAACACAAGCCGATCGTGCCTCTCTATCGCTTCTGAGCGCTCACGGCTCAGGCGGAACGTGACAATGAGTCATCTTTATTATGCAACCGGCGATCATCGCTTTATAAGAGGTTATCACGTCAAAAACACAAACGTATTAGTTTATAATATTAAAAATATAATATTTTAATCTGAACAATATTTAATAAAAAAAACCCAGTAGTGTACCCAGTAGTGGCCAGCAACGAATGACGATGCCATCGAGTGAGATTGGATCGCGCGCTATTAGAAATATTGAAGTCATAACAGCTTTCCCCCGACGTGCCCAATACCAATGAAACTGTGATACGATTAATGGATTAAACTTGAAAACTTGCGTTATATTTTATACTACTCCAACCCACCCTACGTTTAGTTGGATACATTTAATGTTTTGTTGTCCTATTTTTTTTATGAAAACGTACTTTCTGCGTAATGCTTTTTAATCTTTAGGTAATATTTTTTAAGGTTGGCGTCCCACGATTATGTCTTGCGATGAAATTTGTTCTGGACTTCTTGATAAACAGCGGCTTTTACGCATTTTGCATGAAACTCTTGGATTAGATTAATCACGTATATTTAGTATTATACATATTGAAAACTTATTTCCATTTCCTCGTTCTTTTGACAAGACTAAGCGCAGCGTTGAGTTACGCTAACACACAACGTCTTGAAAATTAAGCGGTGTGTTGTGAAATGTATTGTGAGGAACATTTTTTTACTTAGAGGTAGAGTCTCCTCTGTTTATTTAAATAATATAGTATAATCTCCTTTATATAAAAAAATATCAAAAAACGGTAAATACAAAGCGAACTACAATATCACTAATGGATGAAATCTGAAAGGTTATATTTATTTACATCGCCTCTGAAAAACAAGATGAGAGTGATGGTCATTCGTGTATGTTGTACAAAGTAATATGAAATATTGGTATTTTCACATATTTTTCTGAGTTTACCTTTACTTTAGGTTATGTTATTAGATTTTCTAATACTTTCTATATACTAATATATATATTTTTTACGCAAACAACACCACGCTTTGCCTCGTCACCAGAGTGAATAAATGAAAATATTAAATATGAAATACACAAATCAAACCCATAAACGTCCTCTATTGAAATTAATTACGTCCTCTATTGAAATTAATTTAATTAAAACGATTTACTCAAATTATTTTACTAAATATTTTAGTCTTCCAAAGGACGGAATGTTTTAACATTACGTTACTCTGATCTATTCGGTGTAGAGTGTGAACCCGACAGCTTACAAAAGCTCAATCTTTTTTTAAATATTCTATTAAAACAAAAAAAAACAACAATAACACTTTCCCTTGCCTAAGCAAACCACGGAAACAGAATGACGAAGATCGAACTATAACTCTAATAGATAAAATTCCAACTTCTCGGAGCAAAAAATACATTATGCATTCCATAGTGATTCAATAACTGCCCACCGAGCCCTCTCATAACTAATTTTATGGGTGTTACACTGCGGAGGGCGTCCGACATATCGAATTTGATCACCCTTTTAAGCACCATAGAATAAAAATATCTGAGATTTTCTTCACTTTCAACTAAATAAATTACGTAATATAAAATTTTTATACTAGCATATCCATACATATAATAAATTTACAATTGATCGCTGTCTATATGTGAAAATCTTTTATTAGGAGCATTTATCAATATAAAAGAACCTAAAAGTTTTTTTTAAATTTTGTCTGTTGGTGCGTTTGTGCACGCTAATGTCAGAATCGGCTAAACGGATCTAGTTTCACTATTGTATTTTGAATAATATCTTTTAACATTTACTGTTTGTTTTATTTCCTTCGGTTCACATAGAAAAGTAAAAGTAATATCAATATAAATTATTTAGTTCGACTTTGTGTATTGTTAAAAAAAAATAGCAAGTTTATTGAGTCGGATCAAACTTTAGTTTTTCATACATTAGTATCATATTTAAAATAATATTAGGTCACAAAAATAATTTAGATGGTAAAAAAAAATGTAAAATTGTATAGTTTAAGCCTCGATCTAGTCGAATTATAAATAAATTTGCTATTTAGGCTGTGTGTATTTGTATTTAATCTGCGGAGACATGATCAGGTTTTGTATCATCTTTATTTTATAATTTCTTTTACTGCTTGTTTCTTTCGAAAATTAATAAAGTTTACAACAAAATAACTCAATCTTAAGTTACTTTTCTCTATTACGTGAAAAGTAGACATTTCAATAAGTATTTTGAAAAATTCTAATCTATGACAGGTATATCGGTAGATTTCAGTTAAAAGTGATTTGTCGGTAGCCTGAGGCCACGGAAGTGGAGTTAATTGCAGACGAGTAGGTATCACAGCCCGGCCAATGGGACGGCCGGATGATATTAGATCCTGGCCTGCGTTTGGGGGATACGGCTAGACTGTTAGGCCTTAGGTATAGATTTCTTATTTGAATTTCTTTTCTGAATTGTATGTTGAGAGCATTTTGAGTTACAGAATTTAATTGGAAACGCAACGGTTGTAGATTAAATTTTCAAAGAACGAAATATTTTATACATTTTCTCGTTCGTTAATAAAAATAGCGCGAGAAAAAGCTCAGCCAAGTCTGCGTTATAAACCTATTAACCTTCAATTCTTTAATCGACAAAGACAAAGTGCGTCGTTGAGTTCCGCTACTCTTGAAACTACAATAAAACCTATATTTATCTCATTTCTATGCTACACAAAAGCGACACTCATCTGACCTTTGAAACCAGTTATGAGAAATTCATAAACTTTGGACACTTTGTAACAGTTGTGTGCGATAATCGAAAACCGAAGTTAACTCAGGTTGCATTTCTAGAGACACTGACCTCGCGCACCCATCATCATTTAATTTATACAAGCGTTGCTTTACTCATTCTATATATGTATGTATTTTGTAAATTAAAAATAAATAATGTAAAAGAGGAGTCGATGTAATTATTTGTGAATATTGTTGAGAACGTTTCCCGAGCAGTAGGTACTCCTAATCTAACAAGAATTTCAAGATAAAAAGCCAACGTTTTTTTTTTAGGTTTTACTTCCTCTAACTTTCTCTAAAAGTCAACAAGTTTATTTGTATTTTATTATTGTCAATAAACTATATAAACTTAAAAAGACACAACACATGTTAAAATCACTAATATTAGTTCAATTTATTTTGCTGTGTAAAGATAATATATAGATATTATACCATCGCAATAATTGAACGCGATCAACGTAACGAACGTAAGAGAAACATGTTAAGGAACTCATTTTTACTCATTGTGTCATTTTTTTAAAATGAAGTGCATATTTAGTAGAATTTCTTATCATTTCTCTTTCTCTTACTTCTATGGAAATCAGAATTAAGACAATTGGTCCTCCAATAGGGATCGAATCCACAACTATCTCGTTCCATCCCCATTTACCACACTATAAAATGATATGAGGTCGGCATAGAGCAGTGGCGTAGGGGCACAATATGGGTAGTATGTTCGATCCCTACTAGAGGAAATCAAATATTTATTTTATAAATTCATATTTTCATTTATTCGCTCTAGTGTCGAGACAAAGCGTGACGTTGAGTTCCGCCACTCGCATGCAATAACTCCAGATTTCGGCGAAAAGTAGGGTACGAAATGTCTTAACACTAGGTTCCCTCTGCTGTATAGGGAATACAGCGTGAAGCTGGTAACAATATAATATTGATATATAAACAAATAGCTATATAATGTTCTCTCCATAATGAATACACAAAATTAATAGATAAATAAATTTGCTCGGCTAACCGGCGGTACACCGTGCACCGTGACAAATATGACGTCGGTCAACGCGCGGGCCGTTGCAGCTTAAATAGCCTCGTTACGATTTAATGTTTTATCTAAAATATAATGGGTTGTAACTAAATTTTATGGCAGTTTTTTTAATTATATATAGTTTGTTGTGTTTTGGAGATTTGGGATATTTATGTGTGTTACAGTTTTAAGCATTTTGAAGGAAGCTAGTGTAAAGGCACCCGGTCCCCATTTTCTGATCAATTTTAAGCATTTGCATGTTGGGTGGCGGAATTTAACACTTTGTACCATTGCCACAGCGAGCATATTAAAATAATCAATTCACTCAAGTGAACAACACGAGTGTTTACAATTTGGTGGGAAGTACATTATTATTTTTTAATTACTAGTCTCGGAAGAGCTGAATTGATATAGATTTTTTTAAAATATCAATCAAATAAAATCAAAAAATCTGAATTTCAACCATTTGTAATAATAATTGTATTCTCATATAACTTGGTATTTACATGTAGCTTAGGTCAATACAATATTATGGTATCAGTCAGTTAGTGTGATGAAGAAGTCAAAACTTGAATATTCACATTTCAATGGTTACAAGTAAATCATTCGAATTAAGATACGTGTACCTACAACTTTTTAAGTATATTTATTTTATGTATATATATTATATTAAAGGATAGCCTTTGTAATTTAGCTTCAAATTTAATATACGTGAGGGACGGAGTGTATCAATAGTAAAACTCATCTGCATTCCCTGCTATAGCAAGAAACAGCAGAAACAAAAATACAAAAATTCTATACACAATTTCTTATTCCCTCGCAATAATTCTAGTGCCGTACTTCAGTATTTATTATATATCGACATTTACTTCATATATACAAACAAATCAGTTATGTTTGTTCATCAAACAGGCACAGGCCGCAAGCCACAACAATTTGCTACCAACTGAAATGTTTACTTACAAAACTACTCTAGTGTTACTGCTGATTGGAAATCTCTATACACTTATAGTATAGAGCACAATTTTCCTTAAAACGTTGTTGTAAGAAAATTTTGGTTTTCAACCAAAATATG
This sequence comes from Heliconius ricini, assembly GCA_018231645.1. Taxonomy (NCBI): domain Eukaryota; kingdom Metazoa; phylum Arthropoda; class Insecta; order Lepidoptera; family Nymphalidae; genus Heliconius; species Heliconius ricini. The sequence goes on from DVQM01000451.1 coordinate 17,168, forward strand.
TAAGCAGTTGTGTAGACGTTGTACCTAAAGAAATAAAGTTCATATTATGAATAAGCAAAAGTATCGATATTGGTTCGAAATCCATTTTACAAGCTCCGCACAACCACGACCAGATAAAATCTTTTATTTTATTTCACGAGAAAATATTTGTCGTATAAAATTGTTTTAGGTCCGTTTTAAAAACGGTTACTTGAATTATTCTTGTTTTTTCCGTCGCTTTCATTTAGCCGTTCGCTTTCATGTGTATAGCAAAAGGATTCATATAAAATTAGATGGGCAATTATAAATATTT
>DVQM01000452.1:0-17459 GCA_018231645.1 Heliconius ricini
TCACCCTAACACCGATGCTTCTCTTTGTTTGACCAATGTATGATAAGCCACAGTCTAGTCAAGTTTACAGTGTGCAGGTGTATACAAACTAGATTGTGACTGAGGTTTATCTAGCTATTATATTATTTGCAATAAATTGCGTAAATATATAATTATATATAGACATATACTTAGTTGGAGTCACCCATGGCGCAGGACCACGAGCGTGAAAGTAACGAGTTGTGGGTCCATTTCCACGAGTCCCACTCAAGAAAATGAAATATTTATTTCCTAGCTCTAGTAACGAGGCAAGGCGCGACGTTAAGTTCCGCCACTAAACATACAATACCTCCAGAAATCGGCAGAAAGTGGAGAACGGGAGACTAAGTCTTCTCTGTCTACCCCTGCCTACCCTGCAATGTGAATTACACGTGGTATTCACATAGATATTAAGATATTTTAAACCTTTTATATTTTATTAGCGTATATAAATAAAATATAATATATTTAAGATTTTCTTATATTTATAGCCTTAACAGTAGAAATACCTGCAAATTTCTCGGTTCAATTTATTATGTAGCTATTAGTTTCGGTGTTGGCTTGCCGTTTACGGAATTAATGTGAACGTGTCTGTGGCTGACACTCTGTTCCGCAGGTTTTTATGGTAATTCAGGGTTTAAGATAAAAATACAATATTTAAGGTTAGGAGTGATATGATAAATTTTTATTTTTAATTAACTAGTTAAGACAGTCCAACGCTATATTCGTATTGTAATTTTTGATGACAATTCAAAATAAAATAATAATGTAACTTATTAAAGCTAACTTTTATTTATTTTGCTAAATACTTTACAAATGTAGAGTCTGAAAAGAGTTTAAAAATTACATTTTTTCTTCAGTTTAGTGTCATTTGAACTGAGTAGGTAGGTTCTCAAAATTATAGTAATGAACCAGTAGCCATAAATTTATGTAGTTATAATAATGAACCATATATAATAATAATGAGTAATAATAATGAACCAGTAGCCATAAATTTATGTAGTTATTTAGCAATAACATATTTATCTAATCATATATAGTTCAATCGTAAAAAAATATCTTTCGATCTTATCGATTTCGATAGTTCATTAGATAAACAACCGCCAGAGCCAAAGCCGTTGCACGAACCGTTGTAAGTAAATACGGGTGGTTTGCAACTCGACTCTATATAGCCTTCGTTCAAATTCTATGAATATTAGTGGTAATATAGACAGTAAATAGTAATTATTTACGTATCGTCTCTTGCATCGTAGCATCTTGAGTTTATATGAATTTTTAAAAAATCGGCCAGATATCTGACATGATTTGCATACTCGTACATATGATGATGTTAATAAGACGAAAATTCGAATAAGGCCTATGTTAGGAATAATAATCTCCACGAAAGTGATAATTTTTTTTTTAATTTAATTCTACTTTTAATACTTATATAGACGACGTATAATAATCTTGGAAACCGTAAAGGCGCTCTCGTACGTTCTCAACGTATGGCTTAGTGGTCAGAGAGCTACTTTCAAATCAAAATCGTTCAGTCACTCTCTTGTGCCCGTACGCCATGATGAATTTTCTTACTTTACTTTTATATTATAAAAGGCAAACATTTATATTTTAATATTATTTAAGAGTTACGTTACGAGTTAGAGAGACGTTAGCTTTACGAGTAAAGAACTAGGTGCATCTATCTATGTATTAAGACATTTATATATCTGTAGTAAAAGTAGATTCAAATATAAATAGTATCTGCACTTTAATTCTGTAATGTCATCATCATATCAGTAAACATTTTAGATTTTTATAAGAAATACAGGTTTTAAATTTAACAAGCATCAAAATACAACAAAAGGGTAGTTGTAAGTAATAACAATAACTCATTTTGAATACATAAGCTGACTTTTGTTTGGAAATCGTGGATTGATTACAAAGACTCGGAAAACCACAGATGTTCGTGACGCCAGATGTCACACTCATCGATGGTAAAAACATTCTTCATTCTGATTTACATTTTCATACATTACGCAATGCTGTGAAATATACCTATTATATTTTCATAACATATTATTCCTTTATGCTTTGGATTCGTTATTATTGTAATCTTATTACAGTTAATCGTATTGTATATATTTTATTGCAAATAAGAATTGTGTAATTTAACCAGTAACCGGATCCCGAAAAAGGAGGAGTTTAGAATTTTTAAAATTAAATACTAACTTTATCAAATAAAACCCTGCTTATTGCCTAGAATCAGGTAACCTTTTAAAATTAAATATCATGCATTCTTGTTCTGTAATACCTTTTTACATTTTAAAATTAAATGTCATGCATTGTTCATGTTCAGTTTTACTTTTTTTTTGTCATTATATTAGTTTTTGGCAAAAGTATTCAATATAACATAAAAACGCTGAAGTAATTGAAATAAAACAATGCGTGCGTCACACCGAGTCGTTGTACCTTAGATTATAGTATATACCATCTATTGTCAAATTGAACATACAAATATACAAAAAAGTGATCAAATGACTCAAAAATAGCATCACCAAAGATATATATAAAAAATAATAAGTAAATAATACAATTTAATGATATATGTCTATTATATATACACACGTAACTGAAAACTATATGTCTATTATATATACACACACGTAACTGAAAACATTCTTTACTTTCATTGAAGTATTTCCACATAACCATCATTTCCATATAACCATCTTGTTTAAAAAAAATAATTGATAAAAGGTGTGTTATTATAAATACTCTTATTTACATACGCTTGTAAGTATAGTTCAAGAGTAGACGGTCTCTATACAAGTATATTCGAGTACATAGCTTCTGTTATCGTGCTAGTGACGTTGGACCTCGTTCGGCGATTGGCAGTTTGTTGCTATATTTAATCTGATAATAAATAGCAAATACCGTAAATTAAGCTCTAAATTATAGTGTTAAAAGTCAATTTACTTTGTCTGTATTTTTTTTAAATCATAACCTTCCGTCGTGATTTTAATGATATTGCTTTTTGTTCTTTACACACACATATTTTTATATACGAAGAAAACATGAAAGAAATTTACTATTATTTATTATGTTTTTATTATATAATATATCAAATTAAGCTTATTATGGGAAGCTACTTTGACAAATTTAACTTTATGTGTTTGTTCTCAACTTGAACGGATTCGTACATGTTATAGCAAATAATGCGGCGACATATGTTTACTTCGATATTAGTTTTCCTTCTGTTCCAATATTCATCTGGTCAGGAAATTAATAGCTCCTATTTTATAAATATATTTCTAGTTACTGCCCATAACTTTATAAATGTGTGTGCAAAATTAACGTGCATTTATTTGTTGCATTTATTATTTATAGATGAGGCTAAATAAATCATATTTATATTCAAATATCATTATTTTAAGAAGTAATTTTGAGACCAGTCATGGCGCAAGAGCACAAAGTGTGACTGTAAAATCAATTTGTTGTGAGTTCGATCCTCACTTGAGTGAATAAATTTACTTACATTTATACTTTAATTTTTTCGCTCTGGTGTCCAGGCACGCAATGCATACAGAACTCGATGGAAAGATGGGAATGGTGTGTCTTAACACTAGGTTTTCTCAGCCTATCCTGCTGTGCCGGGATACAGTATGAAGCTGATAAAAAAAATTGGAAAAAAGCTTCTTTTTCCCGTATAAACTATATCTGTACGCTGGTTAGATTTCAAAATATGTATAGGTATGTTTTTATATTCTATATTCAACATTATAAAATTAAAAACTTGTTTTATAACATCAATATCTCCATACTATTACATACAGTAATTTATATGCAGCAACAGTCTGTGCAGCTTTACGATCGTCATAGAAACAATAATTATCGATTGACTATTATATTGCCGCCTGCACTGTGCAGATATGATTTGTCAAATAGAATAGTTGACATCAGGAGAGAAGTTATTATGTTTATGATTTATATAGCTTTTTTGGACACGGTATGTAGCGTTTTCTTTTAGTAGATTTGAATCTTGAACTACAGCCTCTAAAGCTTACGCAATTTGTTCTAAAAGTGTAGAAGTCAGTAGCTTATTTGCTGGAGACCTTATTTAGGAAAGTTTTATAACTTCTTATCTACTAATACCTTATGTAACAAGTGTATTTTAGTAGAACTTTTGCAGTAAAGGTGTTTTTTATTTTCAAACTGTATCGTGTATGTACAATTTACGAATTCAGGAGTTTTTAGCACCTATTTGTATTTACAAATTTCATCAGTTGCTGTGAAAAATTAATCTCATAATAAATTCATTCATATAAAATCATGTGTTTTATGTTTGTTGACTTCATTATCGTTAAATATAAAAAAGACTGCCTTTTAATATTTTGAACTTACACGAAGTACTTAGTTGGAGTAGTAAAGGAGACAGAACATTATTAAACCACTATAAACTTATATCAATATGAATTGTCAAGATTACTTTTTATTTTTCGCATTACGCTTACAGTCATTTACTTGATGTTTTACGGATTTATTAAGACCTACCATTGCAAATTTCTATAAAAAGTCAATCAATCTTCTCGAAAACTTTCCATTTACAAAAGCATTCAAGTTTTTTTTAATTTGAACTGGAACCATTTCAATTTACGTTGAACGAACAAAAATAAAGTTTACAGCAAACAAAAAGGCAAAACTGGATAGGAAATTTTAGACCGTTGTACTGACCCGTTGTTTTTATCAAAGCAAATAACTTCGTCCGAGCTGCGTATCGTTAGATCTAAATTAATTAAGTTTCTGTTCTCCTTTGAAATTATTCATCGATAGCCGACAATTGGAAATATTCTTTTGTTTCTTGTTACATGTCACGTTCTCTATTTGACGAGGGAATTTTAAACTGAAATTTACAGTTTGAGTAGCTCTTTTTTATATTGTATTTGCCATTTATTTCCGTCGTGTTAAGCCACTGGGAAGTTCCCTTTATATCTATTTATTTATGTTATAGAACATCACACCATGTTATAAATAAATAAAATCATTTTTTATAAAAACTATGCAATAGCTTAAGTAAGAAATTACGACGTTAATCTGATTTCCTTTTTATAAATGTTTTTTTGATCTGAACGCACAAAAAAGCATGACTCATTGTCACGTTCCACCTGAGCCTTGCGTGCAAACGAGAGCGCGGAACCAAATATAGGGAGGCAAGATCGGCCTAAACTTTCAGCTACTTGTAATCATTCTGTATAATTTATATATCTAAAGTAATGTGCTATTAATAAAGTATTTGAATTAACAAGTGCAAATAAATGTAAATTTATCGAAAACATTGTAATTTTTAATTAAACCCCTTTTTTGTATTATACAAAAACAATGATAATTCAGTAATAATACTTCAATTCAATTCCTAAAATTTTTTATCAATGTTTTCTCATGACATTAATACGTAAATGTATCTTACGTAAACTATTTACTAATTTACCAGTTTATTTAGTCACACACACTGTTCACATTGTATCCTGCACATAGCAGGCTAGACAAAGGGAACTTGGGGACCTAGAGTTAAGATACTTTTTTCCCATTAAGAACGGGAGTGCCGTTCGCCACTTTTCAAGTAACTAAGGAGGCATTGTAAGTTGAAAATTGATATGTTAATTATTTCATTTTTTCACCACGACTGATCTTTAAGTGCTTAAAAATATTATATATGTAGGTATTTTTAATATATAATTTGGTTTACGCCAGTAAGCAAGTAGTTACTTAAATATCTTGTAAAATATAATATAATGTTGCTTGGGATAAATTTAACCAAAATGTCTTTGACGAGAAAGACGCAATGACGAAGTAACACTGTCGCGACTGTTGTAAACAAGCTTTGTGGGAACCACCGCAGCAAATCTATGTTAATTTACGTAAACCTCATCTGTAGCTGTTTATTTGCTTTGCGAATTCTACACGCTTCATAGATTTACATAGATTAAGTTTAAGTCTTTTATACTAATTACTAAAGAAGTTAAAGATACAATTTATTTATTTATTATAATATTTACAGATATTTTATAATAGTTATAGATAAAGCTTATATTAAAATTAGCTTTTTATTCTGATTTATTTATTAGAAAATATTTAAAGGTAATAATCCAAAATAGTATAGACAATAAATAGTTAATAAAAAACCGTTGGTTATTTGAGTTGGTTATCTCAATGATAAGAAGCTTTCTAAAAAAATGTGTGTGTATACTTAAAAAAAAATTATAAGGTCAATGTTAATTATACATATGTGTCTATGGCTACATCTATTCTAAGGACGACCCAGATTACTACAAGAGCGCCTGACGGTAATTTCCGTCCTCTTTACAGTTCAAGATTTCAGAAATGTAGAAGCATATTCTTTGTTATATTCTCTTGATGACGGTGTTGATGGCTCGACTCGCATCGCTTAAGCATATTTTGTAAATATCTTTAGGATCTTTTAAAGTGTTTCTTATAAAATAAACTAATTTTACGTTTGCAGGTTCGCCTGTGTGGGGCACTCAATTGTTTATGCTTATTTCGCTATTATGAGGAAACACGTGCTTATGCTTTTTTATTACTATATTCCAAATTTTTCACATTCCCAGTAGGTAGTAGTTACTACCATTACTACAATTTATATTCGATACTGTGTATCGAATCTTTTTTCGAACTTTTTGCTTGATTGTACTAGAGGTTTTGGTGCTGCTATATGAAAACTGTACTAAAATTGTAGCATAGTTTCAAAGAATAAAACTAAGTGGAAAGTAACTTTGCTTTACACTGAGAAAAGATAAAAAAGAACTATACATTTTTTTTTGTACATTTCTTACAAAGTTGATAGAAATATATGACTTTGTGCCTATAAATAAATCAAAATACTCTTTATATCTTTAAAAAAAATCATTTACAATAAACCTAATTCTAATATTAAATTTATTTATTTATTATTGTATATTAATTTATATCTTGGTCTGCAACAACCCCTCTGCGGGTGAACTCCTCCTCCGAAGAATTCCATTTATTTCTATCTTGGGCTATTTGCATCCATAATATACCTACCGTTTTGTTAACTCAACGACTATTTTGAGTTTTCCCTTTGCTATTTAAATCAACAATCTATGTCTTATTTTTTCGTAATTCGTTCAAGGCTTTTGTCGCACTGCCTGATTGTGTTGGATGTTTTGGATATTCCAAAATCTTCCCAACATCCGACCTGTAACTTTGTGTAACATATTTTATGCATCTACTTATTAGTTTAAGCTAAATATAGATATTTTTTTTCATGACTCTTTATTTTTAGTTTTCAATAGGAGATGTCTTCTCTAGAAGACGCTAATGAATTCTCGGATAAAATGTTACGGTTTTTTGTTTGTATTTGTAACAAGTATTCGTATACTGAGATTATAATAATTTAATCATTTATTTAATCTTCTAGTTAGTAATCTAGTTATTATTGATATTTATGCTGTTATTATATAGGGGCTCATTATAATTGTCATTCTCGATGTGGATTAGATATACATATCGTTTGTCAAGCCACATGTTGAAGATGACAAGGTGATTATCGCTTAAAACTCCTACGATCGAGAATCAATGTCCTGTATTATATATCCTATTAATATTATAAATATTAAAGTTTGTGGGCATGGAGCTGGCTAGCTATTCTAACGCGACTTCGTCTGCTTCAATGTATTCTTATATTATTGGTAAATTATAAAATATAAGAATAATTACATAAATCGTGACCTATATGTTATTTTGATGCATAAGCTACATTACTGTAAAGTTTCGTGCGGAAAAGTGGAATTAACTTTAAAGTTTATGTAGGGTGATAGTTCTGTTAATCTGGATACAATATAACTATAAGTTGAGTTATGGAAATTGGACAACAACTCTATCTTCTGAGAGCTATTTTTGCTTCTGCTGTCTAAATAGTTAGAGTTATTCGAAGATGTATGTATGTACAATGAAATAATTTTCTTAAAACTTCTGATTAAAAGTCCACCATAGTTTATATATTTACTATTAACAATTGTAACAGTTGGATACGTCTTTCACATTTTATAGCATTTATCAAATTCTTATTTTTGATGCTGTAGGAGCACACTGGCAAAATTAAGCGACTTTTAACGCGATGATTGTGTGTTTGATTTCCACTCGGGCAAACGAAATGGTACAATTACTATAGATGTGAATGTTTGTATGGATGGATTTAAGTCATTGTAAGAGTTCTTCTAGAAAAACGAAAAGGAAGGATGGATTTTATCGAAACACCACGCGGGGGAATTAGCGGCAGGAAGCTATTAAATAATAATGATAACCGTTTTTAATTCCATATTTTCTTTACGTTAAAAATTTTTACAATTTCATGCAAGCTTATATTTTGCCAGATGCCAGTCATGGGTGTCGAGGCGAAGCTCGGGGTTGAGTTTTGCCACTTAACACGCAATGCTTCCAGAATTCGGCAGAAAGTGGGCAACGGAGTGTCTCAACACTAGATTTACTGCCTACCCTGCTGTGTACGGATACAATTACCGTAATATTAACTAAATATTTTTACAAATTAAGAACTGCCCAAAACTTAATAGCTGTTAAGCAACTTACAGGCAACTCTTTTCATAGAATGCGCCTATGGGTCCCGTAATGGCCACTTTAATGGGCAAGCTTTCATGACTTCAGGTTATCAAATCATAATTTAATGTTATTACACCCATAAAGAAGACCCTATCGCATATTATCACCGACCATATTACGTTTGGTTTTCTTATTAGAGCGTAAGCATATTAAAAGTTTGCTATTAACTGTTTTATAACACAAAAACACTATTTATTTTTGATGTGTCAAAATTTTTTTTAGATGATATAAGATAATTTGTTCGTCGTGGCGTTGTAGTAAAATATTTTACTATACATTTATATTACAACTGGCCGTCTTCAGCTTTATATTCTTTTCGCTTCACGTCGTATCTCGCACATGAAAGTAATAAATATTTTATTTTCTCGAGTGGGAATCGAATCCACAAACTGTTGCGTTTACAGTCTGGCCACTGCGTCACTACTCAGCTTTAGAATAGTAGCGTCCATTATTTTATTTTGCAGTGAAGTAACAATATGTTTTTGCTTTTACTCTTAAAACGTAAGCATTTACGTAAAGTTAAAACATTTTTTTTTAATAATTATACCTAAATTTAGAAATTTTGTCAAACGGTATGTCTAATTAGATAGCTCAAAGGAGTGCAAATAACGAGACTATGTGGCGTACTCAAAGTGCTTGATTGGTGTTTAGTTAGTCGCAAGTTCCTAGTATATTACTAAACGGATGTGGCTTTCTATATTTTGCACATTAAAAATAAGTCTATTGACATATAGAGTCAATGAAATATTATCAAAGAAAAATATTTTTTTATGAACGTATGTATAAAATTTTAACGAAGCGGGATTTGGTAAAATATTTTATATGTACTATTTTTCTTTAATATTTTTCGTTCCTAAATTCAAAATAAAATTTTATAAATATTAAAATTGTTTAATAAATTGCATTCATAATTGTAAGCAATTTCTGGAAAGTAAAAATCGATAACCTAATTTGTTGGGTTCGGTTACCTAGTGGTAATAATTCCCTCCCATTAGGTTCCCAAGATTAATGCAAAGACCCAAAAAGTTTGGAGTTGGCACAGGAATTTGTTTGATAGTCTCAAAGCAAATATACTATTTAAGAAGGAATGGAGTGTTAATTTCTTAAATACATTGAAACAGTAAATCAAACGTTGTCACAACGCGCTTGGTAAGTGTGTATTTTAGTCTTTAAATTATGGAGTATAATATATTGGAACTATTATCGAGCAAATAGTGATGTTTAAATATATTTAAACATATATAAAAAATATATAAAAAGAACAAATTATATAATTGATAATATCATAGTTAAATAATTAAACAAAATCTAAAATTATTTTGGCTTAGTATTTGAAGTTCTTGTTTAATATTTTAAATAATAATAAAATCTATAAACAACTATGTTTATATAACTTTATCTATCTACTGTAAAAACTTTCGGTTAAAAGCTCTAAATGAAGATGAGTTTTGTTAAAGCACGGGTGTTAAGTCGAATTGATTATATTTTTACTAAAACCTATATTTTTACTAAAAACTTAATGCTCTAAGCAAATGCATTATTGAAACATTTATTTTAAAAATATAATCGAAAATAGTAGAAAGAATGGAAATAATATGCAGACTTAGTAAGTTTTAAGATATGTATTAAAGGTTACGCCAAATTGCGTCACGAACTTTTCAGTTGAAGATTTCTTACATCTAAAACTTTATATAAGAATCTATCAAGCCTATTCATGGGTTGAACATTATCTCATAACATTAGTTAAAGTGCAACGTAGCATACTACGTATTTTTACTACCCGTAGCGCAGAGGCACGAAGTTTGTAAACGCGACTGGTTGTGGGTTCGATCCCCACTCGAGAAAAATAATTATTTACTTAAAATGTATATTTCCATTTCTTCGCTCTGATGTTGAGGCAAAAAGCGGCGTTGACTTTCTGTTTTCTCAATGACTCTATAATACGGCGGATAGTGGCGAGCGGGATATCTTAAAATTAGGTTCCCCCTTGCTGTGTACGGAATATAGCGTGAACTTGATTTTATTTACTTTTCGAAAATTTGAAGAGACTAAATTCTTGTTTTATAGACTTTATTTCTTTATTCGATTTCGTAAACACTTTTCAATCGTCGAATTAGTATAAAGCTTCCACCGGCTCCAGCAGTTCTGCTGAGAAGAAACTTACTATTTAAAATTAAACACATTTGATAAACCCCCAACGGTTATTGTTATATTAACGTTAAAAAAACCGGCATTTTTTGACTGACATATTTACTAATTAAAAAATCTAACCCACTTCTAGGTGAACTAGAAACGTGATATGGTACAAAGCTTAATGTGCACATTTACAGGAAAAATCTGAAAACTAATAATTAAAATTAGTATATGTAAACTAATAATTAGAAAAAAGTAAAAGAAAACTTCAATTATAATCTAACATCAAAAAACGTAGGAAAACAAAGCGATTTTAAAAATAATAATATAATACCAAAAAAAAAATAATATAATACCAACCAATAGTATCAATTTCTTCATAAAAAGTAATGTCATTACTTTTTAAAAAAACATATTACGCGGTTGATAATTGTGTAGCAGAACGGTTATCAGCGATCTGAAATTTTAATCGTAACCGGTGAAACTGACCTACATCTACGGAAACTGACCCTATAGGTTTTGATTAAGCGCTATGCCAACCTCATATTATCTTCTTAATATATAAAATAAGCATATTCCATAAAATATTTCACGAAACTTCATATAACAAATACACTATAGTTTTATATCATTTCAAAATTCTGTATAAGATGGTGTCTGTCTGAGCATTGATTACTTGACGTCACGGCGCCGTCCAGACGAGCCTGTTAGTCGCCGACGCACCCTGAGGGATGCGACCCCGATACAAAATTTTATTGCGCATGTTTTGGCGCAGTACTCCACATTCAACTGTTTACGCTATTATTGACGATGTATTGTGCAAATATTAACTTCTTATATGATATAATATATTGATTTGCCTTTATTACTACATATCAGATTATTTAAAAAAATAGAACAAACATATTTAAATATAAAATTGACTTTGACTTTGACTTTGCCGAATTCTGGTTGCTTTGCTTGTTGAGTAACAAAACTCAACGCCGCGCTTTGCCTCGACACTAGAGCGAAGAAATGATAATACTAAGTAAATATTTCATCACCTCGAGTGGGGATCAAACCCACAACGTTGCGTTGAAACATCTTTTTACTTTACTTATTACCGAACTAACGGTATTGTGTCAAGAACATTGGACACTCTGGATTGGATACTCAGCTTTTAATGCAAAATTCTAAGCGTTTCCGTAATTAATTCAGCCCGTCATTTGTTCCTGTTACTAAAGCTTACAATAATATTATTTTTTATTTGACCTCCATTTCATATTTAGTTGTAAGAAATACAAAAAGAAATTCTGCACATAATTATTCTATTTAAGTCGATTTATAAGTTTCTAACGTCTCTACTGCAATAATTGATATATCGGAGTAGGTCAACATATAAAATAAATATAATATAAATTTGTTATAATAACAATATAAATTTTAAAGCGATTTTATCTTAATGTAACATTGAAACCTTATAAAAGATTATCATTCTAGATATAGATACACGAAAAGATCAATTAATGATATATCAATATATGAGGTCACATTGGTGGGCATTTGGAGGAAGGAATTTGAAGCCTTGAAGTTATTTTTCCTATTCAACCTTGATTTTAGCGATTATCTGTTTTCTCGTTCTAGTAACCTCGAATTGTCAGAGACGTCAGAGGTGCCAGGAAGTCGCGTCGTTTAGTCGCTAACGTTTCTTATTTCTATAATTCAGAACTTAAAAAACCTATGATATTTCTTTGTACTTAGTATGTAATTCAGCGTGATGAAGTCACTTTTATAAATTAAACTATGGTATATCTAATGTAAAATAAGCGTTTTAAATAGGACACATATACGTATGTATGTAGGTTTTAACTTCAAAATCATACTGTACTGTAGTTTTCCTTTCTAATTATGGAATAACACAAAAAATAAAAAAAAAAACTAATTTAATATTTTATCTGCTTTCGATTTATAATGATATAAGTAAATATGTTTAATTACTGATAAAATTTTATACACACAATAATACTAAAACAAGAAAGCTTAATCTTATTCAACTTATTATATGTCATCCAAAAGGGTTAATCTTACTTCCTGCTCCATATGTTCCTAAAAAAAATACAAACATTGGTAATTAGGAAATGTATGCATTATATGAAAAAGACGAAACAAGAAAATGAGATTTGCCATCTAACACGTGGTGCAGTGAGTACTAAGTGGAGAACTAAGTGTCCTATCACTATGTCTAGGTTTCACTGCTTACTTGCTATTTGCGAGACACATCGTAAAGCTAAAGAAAATATTATATTAGTCTTTATTTTATGTTACCAATACATTAACAATTAAGTTATTTGTTCTCCCCGTTTCTCTCCTTTTTTAGTATAATTTTGAGGACTTTTATTCCTTTGGTTAAATTTCTGTTGAATTACAGACATTATGTTTATCATCAGCTTATGAAAATTGTATAATATTGAAAAAATATTTTCATTTACCTTTATTTATATAAAATAAGTACAAAATCATATTATACGTACTGTTTGAACGCACAAGTATTGTGTTCAATCTTTTATGTTTTATTTGCGATACAATGAAAACAACAATATTTGGTTCAATTAAGGCTAAATGAAGCTTCTTTCTGTATCCTGAATATATTTTTCTCTATTTCTAATAGCGTTCCACAGCTGGCAGGATTTTTTAATGGGTTTATATTTATTAAAGGATTTTTTTTGCTTCTACTACATAGTATACCTGTTACAATCTCGTTAACGAGGCGTTCCCAAAACGACTACAGCCATACAGTTTAACCACAATAATATAAGGTATGTACGTATATTTCTAGTCACAGACAAAAATATCTAAAGCCAAGCGGTCACGATTATGTTACACTTCATAAACTTGTGAAATATAGAGTAAAGAGTGGTCTATAGGACAATGATGAAAATCAAAATGTCACAATTGTAAAAGCTGAAGTAAAATTGAAATAAAAATAAAGTTTAATATATTTTTAACATTTTTTCGTTGTATATTTTTGGTTTTTGAGATATAATATTTTTTTAAAAGCTGGTCGGCATTACATTGAGGCAACTATATTATTTTTGTCAACGTTGGACTAGCACGGAGGGGTGACGTATACATCAATCAAATATACCTTATAGAGATAAAACTACATTACGATTATATTATAAGAATAGTTAAAGATAGATATTGTATTAAATTATTTCTTAAATAATAGTCCATAGTTACATCCTTGGTAATATTTAATTAGCAATAAGTCAGTTGGTTCAAAGTTGATTATTATGTTAGTATTTTATATATATATAATATATTTTTCTCTATTTCTACAATATTTCGTAAATTTATTTATTTGTGTTTAATATTTATATGTTCAATAAAATCTAATCAAAGTGTAAATTGAAAAAAAAATGTAGGAAAAAATCTGTAGTGCTTGTATGCTTCCCTCTCGTCGTAATACATTTTTTACTGTAAATCTCGCAATATCTGTCTTTAATTTTCTATTTATAAAAACAAGAAATGACGATGAGAAAATTATTGAATTGTTTAAGCGACAAGCCCCATTTGTATCTGCAATGTATTTTTGTTTACTAATAATATTAAATAATAATTCAAAGAATATTGGGAACTATGAATAAACAGATATCCCTCTTTTTGACAGTAATAAACGCTCCTAAACTAGTTTATATGAGACAATACTGTAATTAGCACTACAATTTAGTACTACATTTTTTTTTCTTTAGAAATATGAGAAGAATATCATCATATTGTTCTATCCATTTCTAACAGAAATAATATGGCAATCGTTTATATTCTCCTCATATTTCTATTATACTTTATTGTAAAAAAATTTTGAGTCCTTTTCGTTATTCGTGTGAAATTTAACATTTGAGCGCTTAATTTTATTCAATTACCATATACTTACATATATCACTCATCGCATAAACATTATCTAACTGACGTAAAACTAAAATGATTATATCTCACTTATTCAGATTGATATTATATCACAGTTCTTTTGAAAATTTTCCAAAAAAACATATTTCCAAAAGATTAAATATATAAGGCACATTAAAAGAAGAATATAATAACTGTAAGTGATTGAATCAATCAATTAATTATCGTTTAAAATTTTATTTTATATTAATAATAAAATTCATAAAATCAAGTCAAATTATATAAAATATTTTTTGAGGACAATTATTACCTGTAAAACAGACGATGCTGCAAACTACAGAGAAATTTGACGTATACCGCGCATAAAGCTCCGCTACACACAATGTCTCGAAAATTGGACATCAATGCAATGCTACAATATGCTGAAAAGACCGAAACCGAAACACCAAAGCTTTCGTACCAATTTCAGGATTCTAGGTCAACGGAAAGGAAATCTTATCTCTCTCTATCTTGTAACTTAATTTTCTGAGTATATGCAATCATTTTGTATGAAATCACTACAAATATAAATTTGTAATGATTTTCTTCTATGAAATTTTCACTTTTCGGATTTTATTTCTTTATTTGTATTGTAAGGTCTCACTTTGGGCCAAATTTTATAACTGTCTACGGGTACTTTCCTATAGATCTTGATTATGCGGCGAATTTCTAACAAAATGTAACAAAATGATGTTTAAATATTTGTATAATTTCATTGCGTGAGATTTCATATTCTATTTTGATTTCAGCTTTATATCTCCACGAGATCTCGAGATAAATGGTCTTCTCAGACAGACTCAGGAAGTTTAAATTTTTACTTTGTGAAGTACTCAAAGAAGTGTGAACTTGGTTCTTTTTACTACATTTGCATGTTCAATAATTAAAATTAGTAAATTAATTGAAATTAATAAATAAAATAATTTAAATACTTAAGTAAAGTAAACTTTGTGAAATCGAATCTGATAATAAAGATAGACTAATAATTTATTTTCTAAGATAAAACAAACATTATTCTTGTTGATTAGATATTACATAAAGGGCAATTAACTTTTAAATCTACAATTGAATGTTATTGTACAGTAATTCGATATATAAAAACTCTTTCTAAACATGAGAGTATCTAATTGCAAAATTTACTGCGACCACCATCGCTTCAACCGCCTTGAAAATACATTGTGTCCAAGTGTCTAGTGTTTTTGGCAAGTTATTGACATTTCCAATCGTGGCGCAGGAGCACAAGAGTGTGACTTCGATCGATGTAATTCGTTGTGGGTTCGATTCCCATTTAATTAAATGAATTATTGTTACTTAATATTTTAATTTTATCGCACTAGCACTGAAGCAAAAACTCTGGATTAAGTTCCGCCACTCCACACGTATAGTATGTATTGCATTTATTAACATACGTAGTCCAAAATAATTTCGGCAAAGGCAAGGGATATCAAATCTATCACAGATTACTCCCGGTCAACATAGCCAATAAAGTTGACGAAAATAGGAGACGTTATAAGACTTACGCAAACCAAAATTAAAACATTTTGCTATATTTTGTAGACGCTCTTAATTATTAAGTAGCATCTCAGTTCAGGTGAAGTCAAGAATAAGCACGGCATTGTGCAAGCATAATTTTACTTTTGAAGAAAGAAAATTTGGAGACGCCTGAGAGAATGGTAAAAGAAATGCGCACGATTGCAGTTTTCTTTTATTTGAGCTACTGAAGCTCATACGAATGAAGTCTCCGAACATTATAAGAATACATTATCTATCTATCTTCCTTACAAGAAACATATAAATAGAATACTTTCAAAAGCGGTTACTATGGACTCAAATCTAAGGTTCCTTTAAGTACGTCCATAGTTATGAGGACCGACTGAAACATTTTAAAGTGTGTTTTTTATCAGATCGAACACTTGTGCTTGATATTTTTTTTCTATTTAAACTTGTAAGAGATTTGATTGTCTTAGCATTCTGATTTAATTAAACTGCCTTTAAATTTAAATAGTGTTTGTTCTTACTCTTATCCCAACCAAACTTAGCCGTCCAGACTTTTTAGATCTAAGAATATGAATTTGTTTATCGAAAATTATGTAAAAACTAATCTTAATCATAATACACTCTTTACATTTCATAAGATCTATAAAAGAATTAAGCCTAAATCATAATATTCATTTTTTTTCATATCTCTAGTAAACTCAAGGAATCTATAAAACTCTAACTATAAATCTCGTATGTGTACTTATTTACGAGATATATAGTTTGAGCATAGTTTACCGTAATTTATTTTATTTCATATTGTTATTTAATTTTTTTGATGCCTCTGCCTGTAATAACGTTACTTTAATTTGTCTTACCTTTACTATATGTGTTAAATTACTTTTTTAGAAAACGTATAAAAATTTGAACGTACCGGCACTCGAACCCCCACCTCCGGGAAACCGATCAGACTTTCTGACCACTAAGCTTTACATTCTCATCAAGCTACGTCGAAATTTTTATACGCTTGTTACAATTTATTTGTGTTGTTAACATCTCTATAGGGAGATTTTTACAAATTTCCGCTACACACGCGCGTGTCCGGGTTACGCGGGTTCGAGTCCCTCTACGTTCAAATTTTTATACATTTTCTAAATAAGTATTTTTCTTTCTTAAGTGTGGAAAAACACTTTAAAAATGTTTAAAAATGATTTCAATTGTTAATGATGATTAGCGACCTATGTAATAATTTAATAAATAAGTATATATATATATATATA